>MVJL01011727.1:0-177758 GCA_002156465.1 Macrocentrus cingulum | reverse complement strand
TCTTAAAAAAATATCACCGTAATATTTGGATGACTAGTTGTGCTTGCAGGGCTATAGTACACGAAAAAAAAAAAAAAAATTTTGTTTCGATGACTCTGCATGGCAGAATTGTTTACCTATAGTCCGTTAAAAAAAAAAAAAAATTTTGTTTCGATGACTCTGCATGGCAGAATTGTTTACCTATAGTCCGTGAAAATCGCCAATATTTTATTTTCAGAAAATATTTAAATTTTTTTTTTTTTCCATTAAAAATATCTGGCTGTATCGAAATACACGCGGAGCAGATTGAACGATCCAAATGACAACTAAAAATAAAATCCGAGTATATATATTGGAGAGAAATATTTGCGAGTAATTTCTAGCGAGCTTGGGATTGACGATCGCGACAGCAACTGGAAACAAGGAAATAACTGGTGTCCAATGGCAGCACATTTTTTCTCTGGCACTCACTGATGTCTCTGTTACTCCCTTCGGTGGCTGGAAAATCGAGTGTGCCGCGTCGAAGCCCCGAGTGGTCCCCAGTGGCGTTGGCGGGAGGGGGTCGAATCGATGATGGAAAAAGTTTCACAGATTCTGGTAATGTATCACTGCTGCTCAAGCTTCCTCTCCACTTATATCCACTCGGGTATATTTTTTTTTGTCTTGCAGTGCAGCTCTACCTGATTTTCTCACACTATCCTCCTTACATCTTCTGCACGTTTTATATCCAGTTTCTTCCTGCATGTAGCGGAGATGGTAGTAGTAGTTTGAGGCACATATATCTTCGTATAACTGCATCCATGTGCTTGCAACGCTACATCATGATGAAACTCGCGCGCGCGCGTCTACACGAGTATGAGAAACTCATGAATATTCCACTCTCATTACAATAGACCCACATGGATTTTCTTACAACCCAGAAGCCATCATCTCACGTGAATATTCAAAACTTCGTGTATACATATATATTATATGTGCCTGGCGTTTATACTGTTTGGCGAATTAAACACCAAAAAGCGCTTCACCAAACATATATTAAATATATAGTGAAAATTTCAATGCTGCACCTGAGACCTGTCTCTTATTCTACTATGCATATATACTAACTTTATCATCTAAAATGACAGTTTTCACTTTTCCTCGTTTAATTCAGTGAGAAAACCACGCAGAAATCATTTTAACAGACGTATGTAAATTATATGTCATAAAAATGTCAGTACTGTAAAAAATATGATTTGATTTTTTTTTTTTAATATTACATTGAAATAACAAAAATTAAATTAAATGTAATAAAAATTTTGACAATTTTTATTTCCAATGATTTTTTAATTTAATATAAAGAAAATTAAAATGGAAAAAAATTAATTTTAAAAATCAAAAAAGAAAAAATTTATATTTTTTAAAAATATTTTGAAAATAAAGTAAAATATTAAAAAAATATATTCTATATTTTTTTGTAGCTAGTATAATTTTTTATCATTGAATTTTTTTAATATTTTCCGTTATCTCGCTTATAATTAACGAGTAATCAATAAAAAACCGAGAAAATTTGTGAAATATATCAAAAGTATGAAAAAAAAAAATTTTTTTTTCTGCATCAAACATAAAACTGGTTGTTAACATATTTTTTCTATCAATTCAAATATTTTACTAGCCTAAATAATTAATAAAATTTCTCAAATTGCTTAAATTCAATGAAAAACTACTTACAGGGTAAAAAATTTTTTAAAATAATTAATTTTATAAATACTTAATTTTTTTCAAGTAATTTACGATCTATTATTTTAATTTTCATCAAATCTCAAAACTTTCTATTCAATCTCCATTTTTTTTTTTTTTTCAACTCCCCGAAAAAAAATTTTTCTCAAACAAAAAACTGCGCATAAAAATTCATACCTATTTTAACTTTTACATAATTTTAACTTCACTGAAATCTCCCTTGAAAACTCAACCAAATTAAAAAATCTAATAAAAGCATTTTCTCCCTCCAAAAAAAAAAAAATTATCCAACTGTATAATATAATTTTCCCTATTCTCCAACTAATCCAATTCAAAAAAACCTTTTTCCATCAAAAAATAAAACTAATTATCAAAAAGCAAATTTCAACTTAGAAATCCCTATATATTAAAAACCAATCAAATTAAAAAATCCAGTGAAAGTCTTCTCTGTTTTAAGTAAAAAAAAAAACTTATTCAACCTCCAAATTTCTTTGCCGACCCTCAAAAGTAATCGTGCGAGTTTAATAATTCATGCAGACCGCCCGGCGGACCACACACACACTGCGGACTGCGAGCAGAAAGTTTGTGGAAATTTCATTTGCCCGAGGCCATCGCGAGAATAACCTAATTCTGGGTAAAATCATGCTGTGAACGGGTTTCTCGCACCCTAGGTACACGCAAGAGATCACAATTACTGATCAAATACGATTAAAGTTACTATAACATCAGAGTGTAGATGTGCCTAATAATAATTTCTAATAGATAAACCATCAGTGGTATTTGCTTTGAGTTGATGGATACAAAACAACACCTGCCACCCTCCTCGCCGCCATATACACAGTCTAATCAAATTTAATAACTTTTGTGCCATCGTGTCTGTGCGATGCAGGCGCCATGGCCGCTAGATCGTCGTTTGCCTTTGCCGCGCGCACGGGCGTCACGTTATAAACTTGCTCTTGGCCCCTGCAGTCGTGCCACTGAGTACCGCAGATTTATGACAGGGACATGCCGGTCCGCTGAAACTACCCGATCGTTTCGCGACTCTATTTCGCGCACAAAGGCGATTAGGCACGTGAGAAAACTTTCTATATATTTATACGCTATTTAAAATCAAAATATCTTCTAAACTTTTAAAAATAAAATTTTTTATCAAGATACCTTTTTTGTAGATAATTTTATTAGCTACAAAAAAGGTCATTAAGTAAATTTATCTAATTCGCATCTTTATCAAAAATATGAGCAAGTAAAATATATATGGAGATTTGTCAGACGTTTTTTTTTTTTTTCTCGTCGTCGCGAAAAAATTCTCACGGGAATATGTCGACACTTTTTTCCTCTCCTTTCTTGATTTTTTACCGGCTTTTTTCCCCCCGATGATGGAAATGATGAGATTTAGACGATTGGTATACAGAGGGATTGAAAGAGGCTTTTATCCTGCACTGAAATATTTTTTAATGATTTTTTTTCAGGGCTTTGAAATACTTTTTTTTTATAACAAATTTTTTTTTCTATTGATTTTATAGATGTATTTTTTATTAAAGTTAATTGATAGATTGGTAGAATTGAATCTGGAGTGTGGAATTTTTTTTTTTTTTCTTGAAAGCTTTTTTTTTTATTAAATGGATTTTTTATTATTATATTTGAGGTGAGTTAATGGAGTTTATTGGTTATTAATTTTTTTATTTCGTGTTAAGAGCAGATTTTTAATTTTTATAACAAAATATAAAGGATTTATTTACACAGGCTAATGGACGATTTGTGGTTATTAGCGATAATTTGGAATTACTTTAGGTGGATATAGAAATGAGTGTGAAAGGCTAAAGATTTTTGCTACTAATATGTCGAAAAATACGAGGGTTGTGAAATTTTTATATAAAAAAGTCTATTATAACTGTGAAAAATTTGCAGATAAAGCATCTCAAGAAAAAAAACCTCGTCATATGATTATACATTTCGAAAGAAAAAAAAAATTCAACAAAGAAATCAAGTAGAAAAAAATTTTTTTTTTGAATTTTTACAACTTAGAAAATAAAAAATTGAAACACTAAAATTGATTTTTATAATTGAAATAATTTATTTCTGCTATTACTTGAGTGGTCTGACTAAAAACAGTGCTGACTACTTTGTAGAATGGAAAAACAAAATTTCATTTAATTTTTCGCCATTCTAAAATTTTTTTATAGATCATTCAGTCAATATATCATGTAAAGAAAAAAAAAAACCGACTGAAAAAAACCTTAAAGGCAGTGTAGAGTTAAAAAAAAAATTTTTAATTAAAAAAAAATTTTTTGGCTACAATCTAAAAACTATATTTGTTTTTCGATCAATTGTGATTTTTTGTTTTTCACAGTGAAAACACAACCTCGACAAGGGTAAAACCCGGTTGTATATAGATAGTTATGATAGGAGAGAATATTGTTTTGGTATGTGCGACTTTGGTGTGGCGTTTAATGGACGCAGCTCTCGGAATTGCCGTAATTGGAAGCGGGACTTTTCGCGCGAAACACGTTTGCCGGACGTGAGCGCCAATTCGATTGCAATCGAGTTTTTTTTTTCCTCCCCCGCGTATATATCCTTCTGTCTCACACTGTCTCCCTTCTCCTCGCTTTTCCACACAACGCATCGCATCTTGTTTTCCACTTTGAAGCGATAACGCGAGTTGTGGGCGCATAAACACACGCAGATAAAAAGGAATTATCATGAAAATATATTAAACTTTTATATACTTTTAAAATAACCTAAAATCCCATTAATATGATTAACAACATCTCATACAAAAATATTATATTTTTATATCAAAACTTTCATCTTATTTCATCCATGAAAATTTAATTTAAAAAAAAATCACACTGCACTAAAATGAATTAAATTTTTTTTAAATATCATAAAAAAATTCATTTTTAATCTTAAAAAAATAATAATAAAATATCAACAGTCTAAATAATTCATTTACTTCTCTAAACTAAAAATACAATTTTAAAATTTTCATTAAATTTTTTTTTTTTTGAGGTGAAAAAAAATTTTTTTTTCAAGTAATTTTTTTTTTTTTCTATTATTTCATCAATGTATCCAATATTTCAAATTGTTTTTAAGTCATTTAGATTAATATTTTCGCAAGAAAAAAAATGAAAATGCAAAAAAAAAAAATTTTCCACAGTATGTGAAGTGGTTTTGGTATATAAGAGTGAAAAAACATTAAAAAGGTGAATCAATAGAAGGAGAAACGTGTTGTGGGCATTAGCCTGAAATAGAATAGCCACATGGCTATGGTTGAAAACGTAACCGCACACGTATTTTGCAGCAGTTAGGACAGTGGTTTGAGTGGGACGATGTCTGAAACAACCGCACACACTCGGCGCCATTCGGGTGGATTCTCTTGGTGTCTCGTTTACGCGATCTATTTGACGCCTTCGCGGATTTACCGATAATGTTGCTCACATAGGCTATACATTCACGGATATACGAGCTCGACCACGCGATGAAGAGAGGGCAGGCGACGTGCGGATATCGAGCCACACCAGTAACTACAGATTAGTGTTATCGGAGCGGAACAAGCCCAAATCGTGGTTTACCTTGACACTGGTGAAATCCAAGACCACCAATATAATCCCTCTCTATTTAATATAACCCGAATTTACCATCCCACTGGATTTTTCAACTAAAAAAAAATTTTTTTAAATAATTTTCACCACTTTAAAGCATTAAAATATTATTTTACACTCTTAAAATATATTTCTTGAAGAGTCTAGATATCATACGAGTTACCTGGAAAAAGATAAACCCAAAAAACATGCTCTAAAAGTCATTTTCATGCCTGGAAATACCAATTTCTAAATCAATTCAAAAGAAATTTGATATAAAAATAATATTTAACGTCTTTCCGTAGCACTTGAAATATTGTTAAAAATTACTAGAGTATCTGAAGAGCACCCTAAAAAATTAACAACTTCCTAGCATCAATTTAAAACCATAATTTAAGAGAAATAATTGCACAAAATGTTGATTAGTTGGATTAGCGGGTTTTTTTAAGTCAAAATATCCTGAAAAGAAGATTTCTCAATAGACTAAATAACAATTTTGTAATGAAAATAATTTTTCAAGTAATTAAAAAGCAATATACATAAAAATTTTTAATGTTTAACATTTTTTAAAAAAATATTTAACTCCCAACTAGTCAAATTTTTATAAATAAAAATTATCTTGCTTTTTTAAATCTAAATATCTTCAGAACTATTGAAGATAAAAATTTTTTTCAAAATACCATTTTTATAGATAATTTAATAAGCTACAAAAAAGGTCCCAAGGAAAATTTATCTAACTCTCATCCTTATCAAGATATTAGCAAATAAATCATGACAAATTTTTTTTTTTTTCAAGTTTGAAACACGCAATATATAGAAAAATTGTTAAAAATTTTATATTAATCAAAAATTATTATTCGTCAGCGATTGTGTGTGTGTCCTAGATTTCATAATGAATAATAAATGAATAATATGCAAATGCAGTAATATATTTTCTAATGTTGATAATAATTTTTCCGAGAGGCAGGTATTACACAGACCTGCGGACTCATCAACGTCTGATAAATTCATTTGATAGGCTGGATTAATTGTCGTTGTGGTCGTGAGAGGGTGATTAGTCACTGCTTGAGCGAACAATCGGTACTTAAATCGCGCCGAGAGTAAGAGAGGGGTGAAAACATCTCCCCCATGGTGAAAACGGACTTGGCCGGCACTTATCGTAAGGGCACTCGTCGTTACAAGCGAGAGTTCACGTTGAATCCACGTGCATGAAAATAATAATTTAAATTTAAAAATTTCCATCCAACTATTAGCCAAAAAAAAATCGAAAAAAAAAAATTCTCGAGCTTTCATGCTTGCCATACCTTGATTTTGATCGCATTATCTCAGGCGAGAAAATTACCCTAGGTGTATACATTTTGGCGGTGGTAAATCTGCTTACAAATCGCCACGAGCTGCCTCTTTCACTTGACGCGCGCCCGCGCTCGCGCCTACTTTCACCCAACGGAGATTACCTACTCCAGAAATGCGCCATCGCGTGTCAGAAATTATGCGAAAATCATGTGCTCCACCTCCTTTCACTACCTACACCCTTTACACACGCTAACTGCATTTAGATAATAATTATTGTTAATTTTGCTAAGAAAAACATTGCATATAATTTATAAATATTTTTAAAAATATGATAATTATCTAAGATTTTTTAACAATAAAAATAATGCAAAAAAAAAAAAAAATTATTTTCAATTTTAATCTTGAAAATATTTAATAAATCATTGTCTTCAGAACTTTTTTTTTATAAAAATTTTTTATTCATTTTCAAGCCGAAACTTTTATTAATTTATTAATTGTTTTTAGTTTTTAGGCATCAAACAATGTGAAAATTGCATAAAATACTTGAGGAAATGGCAAAGAATAAAAAAAAAAGTAGTTTGGCTGACCGAAGAGCAGTTTTACTACTTGAAACTCAGTTTTTCACGATTTTACTCATTATTGAGTCTTATAAAACGAGCTATATACCTAAATGCATTGATAAATCTTTTAATGTATCTAAGAAGATGAAGAAAAAAATTAAATTTTGAAAATTAAGCAAAAAAAAAAATGGAATAAAAAATTTTTTTGGCTGACAAAAACCGACTTTTTTCCTTAAAATTTCATTTTTTCTTCTAAAAACCGATTTTTTTCTACTCGAATATATCAATGAAACCTTTGTACACATAAAAATTAAAATTCTAAAAAAAATTTGTCGAGAACAAATGTAAAAAAAAAAAAAAAAATTTTCCGATTTTACAATATTTTCTTTTGACTAAAAAAAATTTCAAATGATTTCCCAGCTTTAATGAAAAACCATTAATTTTCATCAAAAGATAGTCAGAATTTAGAACCTCTAATATTATTTTATCATTAGATTGTTTCATTTCCAACCATGATATTCTAGATTTTTTCCCAGGCAGATACGGTGCATTTTTTTACCAGCACCCCTTCGTTATTCCTCGTTACACTGGCCCGGCTTTTCTTGCAACGGCACGTCAAGTGCCAGCGAGAGCTGTGCACACATATATACCGGTATATATAGGGTGAAAAGCTTAGCGCGCGCAGATTGGATCAGCGTCGTGTGAAACGCATTCTCCCGAAATAAATAATTCTTTATTTCACCCAGGTAATAATGACCGTAAAAAATGTGGTCAGACATGCACCACCACTACCTACCATTGTGTATGAGTATAAAATTATTAATTATATACATAGCAAGGTATTTAACGGGCTACAGGACAACGGAACAATTTGGCTGGCGCTTTTGCGACTGCACAGCTGGAAACCTCAGCAACTTGGAACTACTCCAAATTAGCTTATTAAATTAGTGTGCATGCGATCGAAACTTGGCAGAGCTTTTCTTCCATCCTCGCGCCGACGCTGCCGCGAGGATCAAAGGCCAAATGTGTGATAACCACCGCGTGTGCTTCGCTTTGCAATGAATAAGACAAAAAAAAAATTTTCTAGAAGTAAAACCGTAGAAAAAAAATAACAATAAATACAATATTATAAAGTAGTTAAATCATCACCCCTTAAACTTCGCATATTGAGCGTATACAAAATTCATAAAAAAATGTTTAACTCACGTCTGTACTCTCGAAAAATATAAAACTTAAAAAAATATATATAATTTCGAACTTTTCGAATATTAAAAAAAATTCTAAGCCGCCTTTTACCTTAATAAATGTTAATTGTTAATAATTCCACATTTAAATTTAATATTTAAAATGATGGTAAAAAAATTTTAAGATTGAAAATTTTGTGTTTACTGTAATTTTAAAAAATTCTAATAAAATAGAAAAAAAAACTGCTTTCAAAAAACGTTAGAATGAGTGAAAAAAAATAAATTGTTCACTGTATTCACAAATTTTTTGAAGAAGCTCGCTGAGCATGAAATTTCGAAAGGAATCACAAACGTGTAAAAATATATCATCATATATGAATGATAAAATTTATACTGGGTTAATCCGAAAAAATTTATAATTAACGTGATGTCATGTGCAAATATACATTTGCCTGTCTATCAAATTACTTATTCAAATAATGACTCAAATATACGAGTGACAATATTATTTCAATGTAAAACAAAAAAGAAAATTAAATTGAATCATACATATTGGCGTGTGAAAATCGATTTTAAATTCGATTAATGCTGAATAAATTTTTCTACCGTTCTTAAATAAATTCGCACGATCCGCGTGCAATGCAATAATCGTGCGACGAGTCATATGATGATTGTTATATTGCAGGCGAAATTCATATAGATAGGTGTAGGAAAATCTCGGAAATGTCTCTCGTGGAAATAGGTAATCCCTCGTGGTACGCCACACGTCACGATTGGCATGGTGCACATAGGCACACGCGAATCCGTCCAATTTATCGCCAGCAAATTGAATCTTTGTCGGCAAATCCACGCTATACACCATTCCACTCGGTATGAGTGGTTAATTAATTAATATCGTCGATGTATATGATGGGGTTGACTATTGAATTCAACTAATTCCCAAATGACCGTCTCAACTCACGTTTCCATATATCAAATACACTATCTCAACCATATATTATTCAATTTTTCAATTATCTTTCAAAAACTACTTTTTATCCTTTCAACCCCCAAATTCCTCCCTCAAATGCCAAAAAAATTTTTTAATCTCAACAAAAAAAATACAATACTGAAAAAAAAATTCATTGATGGTATGAATTTTCAAAATTTTATATTTTTAGAAGATTTTTCAAAAACAAAAAAAAATTAGAAAATAAATTTTTCATTTAAATTATTTTTAAAAAATAAGATATTTTCTCATATAATATTATTATCGATTGTTTTCCAATAATTTATACATTCTAAATCATCATAAAAAAAAAAAAATTGTTAATCAAATTTTCCATAAAATTAAAATAATTAAAAGTGTTTGAAAAAAACTGAAACTCGTTAAATCTTCTGCCATATGCATGAATAAATAATTTATGCATCAAAATAACGGTGAAAATACCGAATTTTTTAACCCTTTTAATCGATTAAAAATTCTCACAACATAGAAAAAAATTTTTCATCTCATTTTTCCGACAGAAAAAAAATTTCAAACAATAAAAAATGATGAAAAAACCTCAAGATAAAAACAGTAAATCATTGAAAAATGTAAATAAACCAAGTATAAACACAGACAGATAATACACACGTGAAAATACGAAATAAAGTGCGGTTAAAAGATCCAAAATTACTGGGGCGCACAAGACATCACGTGGGTACAGCAGCAAATAAGACAGAGCATACACGTTAAAGGAGACGGAATAGAGCAAGGGAATAAATTTTGCGGGTTGAGTAACGCACAGAGAGGGCTTTGGGTTACAAGGAGAAATGCGCCAAGAGAGCTAGCTAGGTACAGTCGCCCTTATATACGGTAAATATCGGCGTCGGTGAGTTTGGGTGGAAAACCCGATACGAACGAGAGTGCAAACATTAGGCAACGGAAAAGCCGCGTGGAGATCGAACGAATAAGAGATATTGGATGCAATTAAGCACACCGGGAAAACTATCCTCGTATCTAATTGTCCAGTGAGTCTCCCCTAAATAAATCTCTCCCTATAAAACAAAACAAATAAATAAATAATTAAACAGAAAGCAAAAAAAATCTCATGAATATGAGATTTTTCTTCAAGGAAAAAAATATTTTTTCCACTCAATCTCCCTCAAGTTTGCAAATTAAATGTTCTCCACGATGAATGAAACAGTTGTAATTAATGTCGACAAGAAAAAAAAAAAAAGAAACCCCGTCAATCTATCGTGTGCGCAACGTTGAAGACTCACTTTTTTCCCCATTTCGTCAAACAATCATCCACAGTTTTTCCTCGTGAAGCAACGAAATCCCATTAGTGTAACTCTCTACTTTTATTTGGGCATGCTTGCCGCATCACGAGAGACGACGCACGCTCAAGTAGCTACACGAGAACGACCGAGAAAAATAAAAAATAGATGGGGAAGATAGGGCCGACGATAGCTTCGTTAGAAGTTGCCTTCATTCCTCTTTGGTAGGGATTCTTGGTTCTTTAATTCGTTTACCAAGCATTGCCAGAGGCGAGCACACGGAGAAAGCAGTAGTGGAGAGTCCGAAACTTTTCCATTTCATTAAGCTGTCTCACTTTTTCCTCCTTACGCCATCAACTTTATTACTTTGTCCTCTTTTGGCATTGCATCAACGCCCACCTGCTACTCGCTCTCATTCCCATCATTTTTCCGAGCTAAGCTATCTCATCTCTGTCGTTTTTTACCCTTGCCTAACACCAGTGTTTCACAACTTCGGCCTAGTTCACTTTTATACCATCCCTGAACCCCCTGAGAAAATCGCTTAGTCAAGTGTTTCCTTCACTCTATTAATTAATTCATTATAATTACCTATATTAATTATATTTTCGTCTGAAAATCTTATCATTTTGTTTGATAATATATTTTTTTGTATTTTGATATCAGCGGCGTGGGGAGAGGGATGATGAATTAATTTTAAAGCAAGAAAAAATCGCAATCTCTGTAAAAAAAAAAATATTTTTTTTATATATTGTACACCCCTTATGCGAAGCCGAGTTCACAACTCGGTTCTATTCACAACACTTGAATCACCGTTTGAAATTTTTTTTTTTTTTTTTTTTAGCGTAGCGACATTCAGCAGCAAATTGTGAAAACTTGTGAGATAAATTAATCAAAGAAAAATCGTAAAAGCGAGAAAATGAAGTAGAATATATTCTTTTTTTTTTTTTATAGAAAATGTAATAAAATTTTTTTTTTCGTCAATTAGAGATTTTTCCCACAAACCACGAAGCCATAACCGTTAGAATCTGTTAGGTCGAGCTCCATTGGAGCGACTAACTTGGCCTGGCACAGCTCCGGGAGTCCTTAATTCGGATAAAATTCAACGTAACTGCAGAGTGCCAACGGTCGCACGTGGAGAGCTTTAATATTAGCCACAATACTACCGCACACAGTCTCACTTAATCGACAGAAATTTCTCTCATTTTACAATTAATTACTTTTTTCTCTAATTTTACAAGGTATTTTTTTTTTTTTTAACGTACATCCATCCACTGTACGCTTTGAAGCGAGGCGGAAATCGCAGCGCTATTTCCTCCGCGGAATTTCCGCTCCGTAAACTTCCAAGATCTCTCAGCACACACTAACAACACCCTTTATTTCCTCAATCGTCGACGCGGACTTTTTCTAACTTCAATATATATACCTCCAACTCGAGCCATAATCGATAAGAATTTTCATTGTTCCGCACGACGTCCGATAAAGCGACTTATCGAACTTGCGCGCCTCCAACTTCCATTTGACTTCTGGCAACCGTTACCATAAGCTTCAGTTACGCTTGTATTAATGCTATCGCTCGAGTAGTTACACTGTACTCGTCCCATGCTTCTCTGACTTTCACGCTCGCTTTTACCCATTTTTATATAACTCCTCCCTATACAGTCCCATTATATTCATTTTACCACGTTGTCGTTAAAGCCTGTCGTATTTTTTACTCGTCGTATATAATATCACCCATGTTCCAGTTATAAAAATGTGACAACTGTTCTCTTATATCCTGCTATACTATTATTTACCGCATTTTTTTACGATTTAAAGATAAAGTTGAAAGAAATTTTCTGCTATTATTGCGTAATTATAACGAAATTGCATTTTATAAGGGATATTACCTTTAAAAAATGTTTTTTTTTTTTTTTTTTGCATTTTTAAGTAGAGTTAATTTTTAAAATAAGTTTTGTGATATTTTATAAAAAGTTAAAGAAAAATTTTTTTTTTCATAAAATTTTTGAAGAGATATATAATCCTTGGATAACTTACGATTTTTGTGATTTTTTCAGTTTTTTCACTATAACTCGGTAAATAAATATAATATCAAAAAATGTTATTGAAGTAAAATAATTGAGGGTTCAATTACCTACAAAAAGCTTTAATTAAACTTTTTTATAGCTCCCTTAGTTTTCGAGATATTACCGATTTTTGGAAATTCTTATTTTTTAAAATATCTCGAAAACAAAACGAATTATCAAAAAAATGTATTCTACATTTTTTATAGATAATTTAACCCCCAATCATTTAACTCGAATGAAATTTTTTAATATCTCACTTAGTTACCGAGTTATCGTAGAAAAACGAAAAAAATAACAAAAATGACGATATATCTAAAGGTCATACTCCTTTAAAAATTTAAAAAAAAAATTCATCTCATCCGAAAATCATTCAAAATACGTTAATATATTATAATTTACACATTCATCACGTGATAATATATAAACGCAATAAAAAAAATACTATACCTAATTTGTTGCAAAAAAAAATTTTTTTCAAATTCAACAAAACTTAAAAAAAAAAAAAAATCAGTTAATCAAACAATCTAAATTCATCGAACTAATTGAAAAATATCGCATGAAAACACCCGAGTATTCAAACTAACAAAATTTCCCTTAACGTAAAAAAAAAAAAAGAAATTAAAAAACAAATAATTCACAACGATATAATCGCAATAAAATCTATCGCAGCTTGATATCTATAAATGCCGAAGGAAAAAGTCGTTTTTCATATACAGCTAACGAGTGTCGAATTTTCCGTAACAAAAAAAAGTAAAAAAAAAACGCGAGAAAACGAGAGGTAGAGAAAAGTTACAGAATGTTCGCACATACAACTGTGATCAGCGTTCAAATTGCAATCAAACGTGTGAAAACACGAAGGCAAATTCCATCATGTACGACGGCGAAGGGCGAGGAGCATAGCCATGGAATATGGAATGGAGCGTGCACGTGAAATTTAGCATGACGAACGTGTTTATGACAGTAACGAACGGTATAGTCTCAAAAAAAAACCTAAAAAATAAATAAAAAAGTTGAAAAAACGCAACTAAATAAATTAAAAATAAGTGAGTCCTGTCCGGAAGGTCATAATTAAATTGGAAACATGCAACAACTCCGTAGAGAGGGTCACTGCAAACACTCATTTACATTAATTCACCAGTGTGAGTACGAGTCAAAGCAGACAGTGCACTGCTCTTTATTGAAACGGGCCTCGTAGCGAGTCTATCGCGCGTTCGTTTGAGGGCCAAACTTGTCCGGGATTAATCTAAGGCACCATCGTGCTCGAGCACTCGTGTACCAGTTGACTAACCTACGCGAGTTGCACCGCCAAATTAATATTTGTTGCGCAGTTATTCAAATTAGGGGATGGACCACTCAACTCGTCGCTACTCCGCACTCTCCTAAATCTACTTGACCCGCCAACACTACCCCACTCGTATTATCCTCGATCAACCATTAATGAGTTTTACTTCGATTAAATTCCTCTAGATGCCTTTTGATCCAACAATGAGTGCACTCACACCACTTATCGCATCCTTTTCTATAGGTCCTGCATAGATTTGACGTTAAAAAAGCTTTTAAACTTTAGTTTCTCAACTAAAAAACAATTTTTTTTTCCTCAACAATACTGAAGAAAAATTTTAAACTAATTTAATTAAATTAATAACGTATAGAAAATCTAAAAATTTTCATGAAAAAAAATTTTTTGTTGGTTGATATTTATGTGGTATATGTATGTGCTACTGTTGAAATGACGATATGAATTTTAGAGTATATTTTTAGTCATTTTTGTCACATCCTGCACGCTGGATGATAGTCGTTAAAAATTTTCTACAGCTTCACGACTACTCATGCTCGCCTAGTCACGTTTGCACTCACTAAAAGTCTCTGGAAAACTGTCAAATGCTGACAGAATTTATCGACAAGCCTAGGGTCATCCAAGATGGAGATAAAGTCTTCAAAGTTTCCATATATAGGTCGTCCTAAAAATTTATTTCTATTTTACCAACTAAGAAAAAACAATTGATACATTGAAAATATATTTTTTTTCTCATCTTCAGACTGATAAATCATCCCTTAAACAGCCAAAAATAGCATCAAAAATTTTTTTTCAATCATAAAATTCATTGTTTTTTAAAAATAAAATATTTTTCATTTTTTTTCTCTGCTAAAAATTAAATAAAACAATTTAATTAAATGTTTTTAAATAAAAAAATTAATAAAATAAGAATATTTTACAGTATTAAATAATAACTTTTAATTTTTGGCTTGAAGGAAAAGTTGTGTCTAAAGGGAGAAGAAAAAATTATTATAGCACAAAAAAAAAGCAGAAGAAAAATACATATATCATATATAAAATCCCTAGATAACAAAAAATAGGGTGGTTGGCAATGTAATCGGAACATCTTTCATACAATTATAGTTTTTGTAGGACTTGCGAGAGCACAAGGCGCAATGAGGAGAAGGTGGAAAAGAAGAGAAACGAGACTAGAGACAGAGGTTGGCAAGAGAGTAGTATAGAATAGAGAAGGGTGGTTGGTATATATAGCACTGGCCGGCATTGCGGTGGTGCTAGCCGTCCCCACGAGGGCTCAACAGAGAGAAAAGACTGGGTGGGGATAATAGCCCCGGATAGAATTGTCCCAGTAGAGCAAAAAAAGCAATCCATCCCACCCGATTGTTAGATAGAGACATTCACAAAACGAATTCCTCGAAAAATATCACAATCGTTTTCCCACAATTTCCCAACCGTGTGCGCGATCGCAACTCTCTTGTCGTCATCGGCCAACATTTCAATCACAATAAACTATATACTGGCGCGCATGAGTTTTACATGCACACGCGACGCGACCTTCACGATAATTGGGCAGGGATATAATTAAAATAACAAGCGACAGAATAAAAAAAAAATTTCTCAAATAGAAAATGACGTCATGACTTGACCCAGTTTCTAAATAATACTTCGTCTCTCAAGCCAAGACCATCACGACTACTTGCATAATTATCCCGAGCAATTTGTCCCCTCTATATTATATTGTGTGCTGTATATATATCATATATAAAGGTATTCGCCCGATGACGGACGCACATGAAAATCTCGTCTTTTCAATCTGAAACACGATGCTTCAGGCTTTTATCCTCACCGTACATTATTATCCCAACCACGCGCATTTTACTATCGAGAAAAAAAAAATAATTAGACGTATTTTATTCAAATTTATTTTTTTTTTTCTTCTGATAAGAGGGTAAAATTAGAATTTTAACGGAAAAAGTGTTTTTTAATGAAGATAAAAATTTGTATAAATTTGCTATTCTCTCTTTTTTTTTTCATGATACCAACATAAATTATTGCAATAAATATTTTTTAACCCACAATTATCACATTGAAAAAAAAATTTAATCTATATAAGAATAAGTTTAAATTAAAATAAAATTCCACTAATAAAATCCCGAAATAAAAAAAAAATTCACTCTTCAATTCTATAGAAGATAAAACAGTGAAAAATTAAATCCGACACAGCTTGAAATAATCTTAAGAATAAAATCTCGAAGAAAAAAGCACGAAATCGACAGTAAGAAATAAAAAAAAAATTCAAGCACTTATTTCCCTCTTAAAGGAGATGAAAAAAAAAAAATCAATAGAATATTTTTTTCAATGCGGGATTACTCGAGTGGCATGTAAATAGACCGAACACGCAATAGCGAAATAATCGATACATAAAAAGATGATATTTGTCAGCATCTTCTCTATCTAGATTGACATCAGATACACTCGCACACATCGGAAGCATAAGATATTTCTCGCAAGCACATTTTAATATCTAGAATCCCCTGTCTCTCTCTCGCTCTTTCTCCGGTGCGGCAGGGGCACAACTCTGCACTTGACGTCTGTCACACCCATGAAAATTCCCCGGAATTTTGCCGACGAATACATGTGCGATTTGCAAAGTAAGTCACGGCGCCGAAGGGTTATAGCAACTTTTCAATAGCTCTTTCAGCACGAATACTCTATGGCCACACATATGCACACGTGTCATTGCACGGACAGAATCAATTTTATCTCCACCCAAAAAAATCATATTTTTCTTCAAAAATATCCTGAAACCACTAATAAATTAGAAAAAAAATCCCCCAACACTAGAATAATTTTTTTTAATCACTAAAATGTCTAAAAAAAAATTCTTCAATCCCTTAGCGTTGATTTAAATAATTTTTAAAATGTCGAAAAAATATTTTTTTAAACATCTTATCACTAGCTTAACATCAGAAAAAAATATATTCCTTGAAAAACCTTAATTTTTGCTATAAAAAAAAAATGAAAATTTATTTCCAACGTTTCTGAACCACAAAAAAAAATTTTTTTACCTAAAAAAACCTATCCAGCAAGTCCAAAACCAAGAATAAACTATTTTCTATCAAAAAAAGTAAACGATTTCCCAGTTAAAAAATCGGAAAATTCTGTGAAAAAAAAATCTTGGAATTTTTTTATTAAAAAAGAAAATTGTCGATTAGTTTGAAATGAAGAAAAAAAAATTTTTTTGCGGGTAGAAAAATAGCGGAGATAAGTCGACTCTGTGGTATAATATAATATCCATACTTGGACTTTAGGTAGAGCCTGCGGGAGCGTGTATTTACCGATGAAAGAAGGAAGCGAGGGCGCCGCGAAGGATGCTGATGTATACACAGAGCAAAACGCGAGAGCATTCATCCATAAACGAGTATACGCGCGGGTCAGGCCTTGGGGTGTGTTGAGAAAAGAGGGTCTTGGCTCTAGAAATAGTTGAGGAAATGTCGGAAATACTTCTTGCTCAAGTTAAGGCGGTGATATTGCCTTCTGCTCGCCCCTTTCGGGGGTCGTCGCGTGAATTCAAGGGTTCTTAGCCGCCGTGGCTATATATACACGTATATACTTATGTGTGTATATTATGTATGGTATATACGTCTCAGATTCGTCGGATGAATTTAATGACTGTCGTGACATTTATACGAAAAATGAAAGCCAGCATCAGAGTGAGCGTCAAAAGCGGCAGAGGGGTTGAAAATTGCTAACCGAGCAACTTCCGGCAATGCCTAGTCGCTCGCGCGCTCGTCGTGTGCGCGGGGTAATTAATCTGAAACTGGAATACAGTGTTGCAAAGTTGAGAAATGAAATACGCTTAAGTGAAATACACATTTAATTAATTAAATGATGAAAATACCGTGAATAAATAACAATTTCGTAAATTTTTTCAACATTATTTCCATCATATCAATATACTTTCCTAAGCCAAAAAAAAAACCATGTTTATCATTTTTTTTCAAATAAATCAAAATTATGCAGAATAATTGAAAAAAAAATCATTCGCAATAAAAAATGTCAAAATAAATAGTTAACCGACTAAAAATAAAAATAAATAAAATAAATAGTTGTATTTTACATAATAGAAAAAAATTTCAATTGACTAAAATACTGATAAAATAATACAAAATATTTTTAAAAATATTAAAATGATAATTTTAATTTTTTTCCAATAAATAAAATGATGAAAAATCGCTAAAAAAAATCAATTAAAACCAAAAAAATTGTCAAAAATGAGTGATAAATGTGCTAAAATAAATTTTTAATGGTAAAAAAAATTATTCTAATCCTTAAAGCGTCAAAAAAAAACGTGAAAATGAGTGTAACATGCATTTTACAAATCATTTTTTTTTTTTTAGGAAATATTTTGAATGGTCCCAATAAACCCATGAAGGATAAAAGTAAAAATAATGGCTCATTTTAGTGTTTTTTTTTTTTCTGAAGAGATCTGGTATATATATATTCTTTGAGCATTTACGCGAGACGGTATATGAGAAATAAACATTGAGGTTAGGAGAAAAACGAGCTACTTGGCCGACACGGGCCAAGCGATATTTCATTATTGCGTAGGAAAGCCGATCGTGGGCAACAGCAGCAGCAGCACACAAGGGCGGACGGTTAACGCAATAACCGCCAGCTCAGGGAGAGTGAGAAAGCTCCACGCGCGCGTGCAATACGAGACGGCACGCTATAAATCAATCCCTTGTGCTCGTGCTTCATAGTGCGAGGTGTACGAATAAAATGCAATTACGTGTGGAATACGCGTCTATACACGAAACAGAAAAAAAAAATCAAAAAAAAACATCAATTATATGAAAAACAGCCATCAGAGATAATAAATAATCGATAAATTTATAAAATTTCCATTAAAACCAAACATGGATATTATTATGTAAATTCAGGTGATGCAATTTTGTGAATAATTATTTTTCATGTTTTTTTTTTTTGTTTTTCAGTTTGAAGGAAAATTTTTCACATTAAAAAAATTCTATTTTATCTGCATCTATTAACAAGTTTCTCATTTGTTTCTTTACATTGTAGATGTCCTCTCTTTCACGTCCCAGCAAAAAAAAAAAAAAAAAGTTTCTTCTTGCGTTAACGACGCTTGGGATTGATAGGAACGCGAAAGAATAAGATGAAGAATAAAAAAAATTCCTAGAAATTCGAACGTGTTTGACATAATAAAAAAAAAAAAAACGAGACAGAAACAAAGTTGAATTAAATGAAATTTCAATCTTTTATAATATATTATAAATAAGAGTTCTTTAGAAATTTTTAATCAATATTATCATTTGTATAGAATAATTCAATTTTTTCAACTTATAATATATTACTCACTAAATAATCAAAATATTAACTAAATTAAATAATTAAAAAATTTATTCAATTGTAAAAATCTATATTTTTTTTAAATTTCAAAACTTTTTAAAAGAAAAAAAAATTTTTTTAAGCAATTAATTTATGTTAAACGTAAAAAAAAAAAATTGAAATTTCATTTTTTTAAAAACTTTAAAAATTTTTTCCCTTGATAAAAAAACTTAACAAATTAATTTATGTAAGCAGAATAATTTGTTAACTATTAAAAATAATTTTTTAAATAGAAAATATCAATTATTACAGTTAAAAACTGTAATTAAAGTGATTTTTCAAAATTTCATAGGCAAATCTTTGTTATTTATGTAGTTAAAATTTGTTTTTTTTTTTTTGTTATTTTCATACGAGTGGCCCAACTAGAATCATAATGATTAAGTGAGGGAACTAACAACGAAAGAAATGACAGAAAAAAAAATTCGCGTGGCTTTTACGGTCTCTACTAGTGAACATATTATTTATTGTAATCAAGATACATACATCTTTTTCGCAGCGAAACTTTCTCATTATTATGTGTAGGGAATAGTCGAGACTGTGTATTGGAGAGGCAAGAGGTGGGAGAGGGGCACTAATGTACATTTAATGTCTTAACTTTGAATGCGGCCCGCGATAACATCTTAAATATGTTTTTGCATTTATGTGTGGCGCGCGCTCGCTCAACGAAAGAAAATATTATGTTCAGCAGGGGTGAAACGAGGGTAAAAAGGCGCTTAGAGCACATCAGTTACCTCTATTTTGAGCATTTCATCGCGTGAATTAGCTTCTTATATACCGTCAAACAATGACAAATGAATACACAATTTTAGGGCTTTCTTTATTTCATTTAGATTTACACGTTTATCGTGCTGATTGCATGACAATTTTATTATCATAGATTATACATCAATCTAAATCCTGCCATTTTGAATTAGAAATGTCGAAAATTATCGTTTCAAATCAAGGAATATTTTTTTTCGACTACTTTCGCTCGAATAAAGTGTAAAATATTAATTTCTTTTATCTCTGTTAATATTTAAGTGTTAAAAAAATAAGTTTAAAGGATTTTTAGTTCATAAAATATTAAATATATAGAAATTCTAAATTTATAATTAAAAAAAAACTGAATTAAAAGTAAGAAATATCATTCTAAAAATTCGAATAAAGGGAAAAAAAATTTTAATTGACTAAAACAATTAATATTTAATTATTTAAAAAATTTTAATTGTGATTTAAGGGATGGCAAAAATGTCTGAAAGATATATTGAACACTTTAGCGGATGAAATAAGCAAAGCCACGAACGTTATTATGAGAAAATCGTCGAGTACTTAGTGACATGCTATCGCGGGTGTCAACTGCAGCAAGGGTATCTCACGCTCGTAGGGAATATAGCAGCGTCTGTTAGGTATATATATATATATAGGAGTAAAAGGAGTTTGTCAAACAATTTTGCGAGTTGCAGGAAAGCGGATAGCGATGCAAGCACAAGATGTTTCCCGTACCATTAAGCGGTCGGAAGCGAAATTTTGTGATTTTCGTTCGGAGGCATGGCACGTCGGCATATCAAAATAGGCAGTTAGATTTTCTGCATGCACACTTTGAATATATATATTACGCGAGGCGTGAGAGTCAATGGTTCGGGCGACAGCCGTGAAATCCATTTGGTCAGAGCTTTGAGGCTTTAATTTAAATATATATTAATCGCGGTATAGCGCGCGTTGCCCAATCAACGCACACACGTCTTTCACGCCTTTTGTCGGTGTAATATTCGTGGGTTGCATCACATACTCATATATATGAAGCTTTACCCACACTCTCCTAAAACAGTTTACAGGGCGAATGAATTTAAATTCTACCCCGATTTCCATTAGAGAAGTTTTCCGAATATCTAGACCTGCAGTTTGTTCGCCAGGTTTTTATTCTACCAAACTGGGCCAAAAGTTTAATTTTAAACTTGGAAAATACAAATTTTAACAATAAACTAGTTATTAGACAAAGTTCATTGCTTCTCATTATAAACTGAAATATCAAAAACTTTTATTTTATATTTTTATTACTATTTTCAATACTTTGAAATTCTAAATCTTTAAAATTTTCATTTAATTATATGAAAAATCGGAATATTATGTTTTTTTTAATCATTAAATTTCAATTTAAAAGCTTTTCTAACTGATTAAAAAATTTTAATTTGATTTTTTGGTATAAAATTTCAATTTATAATGATATTAAAAAAAATTTTTATGTAATATTATTTTTTTTTTATGTCTTTCAAAAGCTAAATGATTATGAAAATGATCTTTTTATGTAGAAAATTTTTTTAAAATAAAATACAAAGAAAAATTCCAATATCCTGCCTAATTATTAAATTATCATATTAAGCCGAAAAAAATTCGTAAAAAATTTATTTTCCTCACGGATATCTAAAAAAATCGTATATAAGATCCATTATAATTCGTTTCAATAAAAAAAAAAAAAGAAAGAGAAAAAATTCCGATGTTTCAATAAAAAAAAAATTCGACTGAAATGAAATTGCAACACAAATGGATCGGATGGATAGAATATTCGCGAACAATAAATCTCGGTTAAGAAGTCGTTTTCCATGAACTCGTTAACGGTGCAATGGTCTGAAAACTACGAGAAATATTCTCCGCATCAACAAGGTAATCGCGGAACATAAGAATATTAAATTTGACGTCCATTGTAAAACGACGTTGTGCAGCGGTATATAGGTATTCCACACAAAAAAAGAGGGTATAAAAAATCCACCTATATATATGTATATGAAAAGTATATATAAAAACTCACCCTGGCACATCATAGTGATGACGTGTAATATACTGATGCTGAGGTATCGATTTCTCCTGTGTCGTTCAGCCATTGTGATCGTTGCACCTGCTCACTGCAATACCTGAAATAAAATCCGTGAAAATCAATAATCCAATATTTACTCATATCCGAAAATACCTTGATTCTATATATATATATGTATATATCAAATTGGAATTCAGTTAATGAGAAATTAATAAATGTGGAACAAAAATTAAATTTTATGAATCCTACTGTGGATGAATGACGTGATTCATCATATAATTCAGATATATATACATTTGCGAGTATTTTTGTATAATTGGATGAGTCTAATTTCAATAATCCGGAAATGGAATTGCGAGGTGACACGTCGCAAATTTGAAAAATTAATTAATATCATTCACATCTCGCTATATCTATATCTAGAATATTTTAATTTAAAGGTCTTCAGTTAATCCTGGAGTTCTATATGTTTTTTTTTTTTCTTTCATATATTCCAATACGAATGAACATTGCTGAGTTTTTATTATATTCAGGTCAAATATAACAATTATTAATGTATTTTTTTTTTTTTTCGAAAAATCGACATTACAATTTTAACATAAATTTTTTTTTTTTCATGAATAAAAAGCTGTTACAGATAATTTTTAGTTGGATAAATTAGATAATATACGAGAGATAAAAACAAACTTTAATTTATTAAAGTTAAAAAAAATTTTCACCATAATTTTAACGAGTGTATTTGATGTTGTTTTTAGTTGTTATTATAAAAGAGAAATTTTCCATGATAAAACTGTAATTTATAAATCTGAATATAAATTTAATTTTCCGTGTTAAACAACATTAAAGATGAAAAAGATCATGTTAAGATTTTAATTCAAACGTGATATATTAATTAGCGGTATAATTATGCTTGAAATTAAAATTTTTGGATCATTAATAATGTATAGACAGAAAAGAAATTCTCGTGACAAATCTGAATAGCTCTCAGAGCTCATGATTATAGTTAAATTAGTTGGACCTATTAAAATATCTATAGAGGCAAATTAATTATGACTGATCAGAAACCATTAGGGATAAATAAATAAGGCATTGACCTTTGTCAAATATTAACCAAACTAGATAATTGATTAAACAAATCACATCACCAAGCAGAATAATTTGAAAAAAAAAAAAAATTTCACGGACATAAAAATTTCAAAAACTTATTAAAAATGAAAAATTTTTTCTCAAATTGATAAGAAGATTTTAACAGTGAGTTTCATAATGTTTAATAAAAAGAAAACGAATTTTCTTCATCAAATTTTCAAAGGCTATATTATATTATACCTTTTAAAAATGGATTTTCATGACTTTTTTGGTTTTTAGCTGATAACTCGATAAATAAACAAAATAACTAAAAACATCAAGAGAGTTAAATGATAGAAAATTTAATTTACTACAAAAAATATAGAACAAATTTTTTTAATATATCAGTTTATTATCGAGATATTTTGAAAAAAACAAAATTTCAAAAAACCGGTAATATCTAAAAAAAAAAAAAAAAACGAAAAATCAAAAAAAGTTTGTTTAACATTTTTTATACTAAATTTAATGCCAAATCATTTAACTTTTATAATATTTTTTGTTATCTCGCTAATTTATTGAGTTATCACGAAAAAAATAAAAAAAAATCACCATCAAAACTGCGATATTTGCAAGAGATATTTATATATCCCTTTTTGAAAAATTTGACGGAATAAAAAAATTTTTATTTTATCCCAGGCAAGTATTAGATATTTCTTAAACAGATAATTCTAATTTTTAATCAAATTCCTAATAATCTGTACAGAAAAAAAAAAACTATCGTCCATTTTTCACCCGTATTTTTTCTCAATATCTAATTAAATAAAACATCAAATTACTTTATAAATTCAATCTCTAATTAATAAACCTAAATGTAAATTAAAAAATTCAAATTAAAAATATTTATATAAGAGCCGTATTTATCGAAAGAAAATGAATAATTGGTTGCCAACTCTTGAGGGGGAAAAAAAAGTTGTAAGAGAAAAAAATCTCATGATTCGCAATGGAGCGATGATCCTAGATGTAATTGGCGCGAGCAAGCCAATTAATAAGCACCAGTACAAACTTTCGAATCACCCGGTATTACCGGAAACTTTCAGAACACGAGTGCGCGCGGTGGATCAGCGTAACTCCCGGTTTCACGACTCGTTACGTGCTTAATAACAATTACGCGTGGCGACCAAAATTCTGGTGCTTTTGGCCAGGCAGCATCACGCACACACGGTAAAACTCGTGCGACTGCATTTTGGCATGACAGGCGCGGCTCGCTGTCCCGCTTTGTCTCGCACATAAGCCAATCTCTGGTGCGCGCGAGTGTCGTCCACCCGCGTTTCACGACCACTTTGTTTTTCGAACTGGCCCGTTAATAGCCCCGATTGTTTAATCCAATTGGACAAATTGCTCGCGAACGTTTTGTCAACTATCACGCTTGTGTGCCTGTGTATGCGCACACTAGACTTTTCCCCCTGAGATTTATCGCACGATTTACAAATTGGCGGTTCTTGCCACTCGGAAATCAAACTGTCCTGTAAATCAAATCGTCCGGCAGCGTTCATTAAACGTCAGACCATCCACGCACGTTGCCCAAATCCCGTCTGTCACACAAGGAGCGACGGTTGCATCATGCAAATATAGCCCAGACGGCGCGCATCACTGCCCCGACGCCACTATAATTCAATCATCGACCTTCCGCCCTCTGGCATCCATATAAGTCAATTAGAAAATTTCACTGACGCCAAGAGCAAGTTTTTTCTCTTTCCACACTATATATCTGTCTTTGTCGACTCTCATTACCCTGTGAATCCAGCTATGTTACCTATACTAGTTTCCATCTATTTTTTTTTTGACACATTGAGAAAAACACACGGTGATTTAATACACGAGATTCTAATTTCATTGGAAAATACATTTTTCTAGTAATTTATTATCTAAAATCACTTGTAATTTTATTTATATTAAAAAAATAACGAAAAAATGGTGGAAAAAAAATTTTTTAAGTGAAAAAAAAAATTATTTTTTTCCTACACATGCTTCGAAAGCTCGTTTTTTCACTCTTATACGCAATTGCCACACAATATACTATTTTCGACTTAATATTTTCAGTTGTGGACGATATAAGAGATATTTTTTAAAAATAAATAATTTTAATACATAGAAAAAATGATTTAAATGATTTTTAAAAAAAAAAATTAATAAATGAAAAAAACACTGTCCAGCCGCGATAAAGAATAAAAAAAACTTTAAAACTACTGAATAAATTCATCAAAAAAACAATATATATTTTATGATGATAAAAAAAAGGGGTATTGAAAAAAGCATAATAAAGTGGATAAAATAATGTGAAGCGTGCAGAAGAATCACTTTTGTCGAGCCATGAAAATGGCACACTCTGGTATACCCTCTTCATGAATATATATATATATATACAGTGATACATTTTTTACGATGAGAAGTGTTACTTTTATTATCCACCGCCAAGAGTTTGCCGACACACACCCCTAACCGGCAACTGAAGAACCCAGGGGTTTGACTTTTGTCTCATTTCAATCTGTATAATCCAACGATTTAAAAAGTGAACTTGACAGAATTCTTTTTTTCTCTTTTCCTTTTTTTTTTTTGCTCACTCACAAAAAATTCATTTATTGACGCGTTATTTAAATATAAAAATATCTGACTCTCTAGCCAATAAAAATTAAATATTTTTCCCTACTTAAATATAAAGACTAAAGAAAATAAGAAAAAAAAAAATTCATCCACTCAAAAAATATATTTTTCATCATCATTATCATAAATTTCATAGCAATCACGTAAATGGATCTTTCTCTCTCTTTGTCTCTGGGCTACTCATTTCAATCGTATTTGCCCAGACAATATATATGTCGTCTTATAATTGCTTGCACGCGAGAATACCATCATGAGAAAAAGTTTGCGATACGTTTGGAATATTAAAGTCATTATATATTTTTTTTTTTTTTCAAATATTTTCAGCGACAAAAAAAAATTTCATTCCAACAACTTTGAGCCCAGGGAATACCGTATAATAAAACTTTTAATTAGCAAGACAGTATTCAGGAGAAAATAAAATGCGAAGAAGCCGACTTTCAAGCGAATCTAAAGAACACAGAGATAGAAAAGTTTAGAAAAAAGTGGCCGAACAAAAAAAAATGATAATTCGTCGTTAGTGATCAACGTAGTGGCAACAATTGACTTATTGAAAAAATGAGAAAAAAAAACTACCCCTAACGACCAAAGTTATCCATCTTGACCTGATGTGAAAAGAGGGAAAAAAAAATCGAGTTTTCCCCGCGAGTGTCGACGCGTTAAATTGTTTAAAGGGGTTGAAATAAGGGGAATTTTCGGGTGTTAAAAATTATTACAGGCGTATTGTCATCGATTTGCACAACTGCTGGCGCAAAGTAGTCTCCAGAGAACGACATGGTAACACGAAATTCAATATATTTCGAGCCAAGCGTATATGTATATATAGACTTGCTATTTTCAACGATATCTATTCGAAAAGCCGTAAAAACGACGCGGGGCGCGTCGACGCACGAGAAAATGTTGGTGAAATGAGAGAGAATAAATGGAAATATCGATGTGAATTGTCGGAGGAAAAAAATTCTACTGAAAAAACTATAGGGGAATGATAGAGGAATGGTCAGACATGTGTATACAGTCTGTCTGCAGATTGATTCGTACTACTTGATTGGTACAAAAATTATCAATTACGGAGGAAAAAAATTTTTTTTTCAGCAAACAAAGGTGAAATAATTTATGTTTCATTACAAATAAGAGTTATTAGAGTGTTTTTATACTTCAATATTTGTTTAAAACAATTTTTTTTTTCAACTTTTAATAACTCTGGACGACTACAGATTGACTCGTACTACTTGGTTAGTATAAAAAAACTTTGGAATTGATGGAAAAAAGCCGGATAAATTTTTTTACCACAATTAAAAATAAATAGAGTATTGTTACTTTGTTTTAAGAAAAAAAAATTTTTTTTTTTTTTTCATTATTTAAAAGTTTTAGAAGAAATTTTTGAAAAAATAGTAAAAATAAAAAAAATTGAAATTCTTTATAAAACTGCAATTAAATGTTTTCATAACTTAAAAAAAATTATATTTAATGTTAATTATTTTTAAAAAAAGTTTTAAATAAGTAATTTTTTAGTATTTTTTGGTAAAATAAATAAAATTAATGTTTAAATTATTTTTCTAAATGTTTTTAAAGTCGAAAATTAGTTAGTTTTTTCTTTTTTTTTGTAAAAAAGAAAATTTTGTTTGATAGACATGATCGATTGTAAAATAATTATTAATCAAATTTGTGATATTTAAAAATATATATGGTGTGTTGAGATTAATTGGTTGGATATTTTATTTTTATATGATTATTGTTAATTTTGTGACACAAAACTGAAGACATGGTTTTTACGTGGCAATAAAGTTTGGATGATAGTAGATTGAAGCCATTACGTGTCTGCGAATAAAGCCCTCCCTTTGCCGCCTGACTCGACCCATTCTCGCCTGCGTTACCTCTATCCCCAGTATAAAGTGTGTGCACATATACACATAGCAAATGCGCGAGCGACAGACGAAAGGAATCTTCGAGGAAAGCAGAAGCGATTCAGAAATTCGCAATTCGATCCAATGCGGGTAATCCAGACAAAATGCCGATGAGAAATCATAAATTTATCACACACCTCTTTTGTGCGCACTCTTTCTCTCTAATATTGACACAAATAAAAAAAAAAATACCGAGAAAACAAATTCTACTATTTTTAGAATGTGTAAAAAATTTAAATTTCAATAAAAAAAACATGGAATAATTGAGTATGAGAGACATTTCAAGTGAAAATGGATTTCTAAATGTTTAAGGATTTGACCTAGATTGAAAAATTCAATTTTCTGCACAGTCTGAAGGGTTGATTTTTAATTTAAAACAACAAATGTATTTTTTTAAATGACAAATACCCCTTGGAAATAATAGTGATATTATTTTTCATATTTTGAGTAAGTTTATTTTTCACTGTGACGAGCGCGACGAACGTGTTTTATCAAATTCCAAATGTGCACGCATATATATATGATTTGATTTTATATGTATGTAAAATGGCTCTATATATGTATATGAATATACCCACTAGTTCACGAGAGTAGAGCGAATAGTGGTGCATCGATTTCTCCGGCGATTATTTCGAAATTTCAAATAGTTCGATTGTCGCAGCCACTTGTACTCGGGTCACTTCATCTATTCCACGTGGTCTCCAATTATTCGGGTCGTTGACAGAGTCAATGACATATTCGAAACACTGCACAACTAATCCGTTGATTTATCGAAACTTTACAAATTTTCACTGCCAATTCTCTTGCATTATTACACTCAGTTATTAATTTTATTTATTTTTATCCTATCTGCAATCCCGACAGATTATTTACAGTCACAATTGATATTAAAAATCATTTAAACAAAAAAAAATTCTAAATGTTGATTTATATTACAAAATCAAAATTTTTTTCCATTAAAATGACACAAAGAACTTTTAAAAAAATATTTTCTTAATATTTCAAACTCGTTCAAATTAAAAAAAAAAAATTAACAAATAAGAAAAAAGTTTTTTTTGTTTTTTTCAAGATAAATAATTTTTTTTTTTTCGAAAAATAAATTCAATTTTTGACCAAATTTTGATTGATAAATTTTTTCAAGTAAAATTCATTTTTTTAATTTAATAAAATACTGATAAAAAAATTATATCATGTTTTATTAATATGCTTGAAGTAGTTCAATATTTTTTATAGATAATTTTTGAGACGACAAAAAAAAATTTATAGATGAATCAGGATAAAATGGATTTTTAACTAGGAAATGAAAACACGTAAAACGATTAATACTTGCGTTGCACCAAGGATAAAAAAAAAATTAATTACTGAATTGAGGTTATTGAATTAAAAAAATATGAAGTAAAATTACGGGAGAATTATTTTAATTAATTCAGCGGAAAGTAGCGTGACACTGTGGCATATTAGCGTAACTGATATATATACAGTGGTGTACCGATATATCTGTAACACGGGGAACGATAAACCGTGAAGTCACGACGACCGGTCGCGGCAGACTAACCCGAGATACGGCATTTGGCAAGTCCCTCTCACTCCACAGCTCGACGCGTACGCTATCGTACACGAATCATACACGCGCGCGCTCATCTGCGCCAGCGCAAAGCTTGCAAGCACCCCCGAACGCGTGGGGGAAGATACACAGTATGAAAATGAAAGGAAAAAAAGCACATGCAATAAAGATAATTTTCGTATAAAGACAAAAATCTAAAAAAATCTCTGTCTAATTAATGATAATTAACGAAAACTCTTGAAAAAAAAATTATTTCAACCCTCCATCCCAATATTTAATCCTTTCTACGTATCCAAAAAATTTTTTAAATTTTAAAACGACAAAAAAATTCATTTTTAACAGTAAAAAAAAAAAATAATTCGCAAAAAGGAACAAATAATCAAACAAAAAAATATTTAAAAATTAGGTTCAACTGAAAAAATTGTTTTATCTGATGAAAAAAAAAAATTTCTAATAAAAAAAAAACAGGAAAAAATTTTTTTTGTAAAAAGAAAAATTTTTTTGTACTTTGATCTGTATTTAATTAAATTAATTAAGGGATAATTACTGGAATTGAGGTGGATATCTTGTGGAGTTTGAATGAAAGGTGACATTTTGACCCAGATGGAAGTAATTAAGAAAACCAATACAGTGAATTAGGATTCAAAGTGAGTGGCATGTACGCGCGCGCCACAGTGTCTGAAAATTATACAGAGTCTGCTTTGCCACACTAGACCATATAGAGCGCATACAAGAGTGCGAACATATACTTGTCTAGGGAGAATACCTGACGCGCCTACCAAAGTCACATCTTATGCAGTGAACTTGCGCCAACGCCTTCAACGCCTCCCTCTCACAGGTCACGCGAGAGTCAAGTGGAGCTAAAGCCCCGACTAAGCTTTCGTCCGGCCCCTTTGACCGTGCCACAAGATGAAGATAATATCCCTGCGTCATCCCTGTACCGCGAAAAATCCTCCATTTAATTCCATAAAATTATCCACGCCATAAAACTCGCTCTTTATCCGCAAAAACTCGTCAAAAAAAATTTTCCTATACTAAAAAAAAAAAACTTTCTAATTATGTCCAACAATCTCTCATGTTAAAAAATAAATCTCAGAAAATATTGATCAAACAAACAAAATAAAAAAACCTAAATTTCTCAAAAAAAAAAAAATTTTTTTAGTTCCAAAAATCTCAAAAAAATTTCGTGTAACTGTATTTTATAAAAAAAAAAATTTTACAATCAAAACCTCTCAAAAAACCATTCTTCATCTTTGAAACATCAAAAAAAATTTTCGTGCATTAAAAAAAATTCGTTTTAAAAAATTTCCGCCTTAAAAATATCAACAAAAAAAACATCAAATTTTTTTTTTTTTTTGCACATAGCATCTTACAATTCTTAATTTAAAAAAATCAAAATCAAGTAAATTATTTAAAAATTGCATGAAATACCCCAAAAAAATTTTATAAGCTTCAAAAATCTCAACAACAAAAAATGATCTGGTGGATTTATTAGAAAAAAAAAAATTCTAACATAATCGAGACTGCATGATAATGAATTCGTATATTTGCGTGTGAACGTGGAGATATTTTAAGTCATCCATCCAATAGCAGCGATAACCACTAGTGGTGTACATCCGACCAATAATGACCCTGGCGATGGCGAATTATTCACGCGTTTATCAACGCCCCTATACGCCGCGTGCGCTCGATTATATTTCACGTCTGTGCGTAAGCAAAATTAGGGCGATAATACGTTTGAAAAATACGTTTAAAGCCTGATATAAACGAAAACCCAAAAAATGGGATTTAAATCAGTGGTTGAAAAATGACGCGAAGTATATTATTAAGAACCGCCGCAATTGCTGACGAAGAGGCAGGTGAACGTGTAACGCACAGGGTTGGATAATTGCTTCACTTAGCGGGAAACACGTTCCCAACCCGGCGCCATATCTGCGAACATCACATTGCGACACACAATATTAACAGTCATCTCTTTTCGCACATTCATACCTCGTCTTACTCGTGCATTATCGTCATTATTCCTTCAAGTGCTTCTTGCTGCGTGATTATAACAGATGCACATTCCACTGTATTATATATAACGTTATATACCACGATTCCGCACAGTTACACGCTAAATTATGTATCCCCTATTTATGCTACATTGGCTCCTGTCATGTTACCACGCGTCCAACTGAATAATCGTCATTTTCAACGACGCATTTCGCGACTGATGATCGCGAAAAATCTGCCATTTGTCGAATTTTTATTCGTGCTAAACAGTAAGAATTGTAAGGCAAAATTTTCTAACAAAGAAAAACGGTAAAAAATGATTTTTTATTTAAAAAAAAAATTTTTTTTCAAAATTTTGTTTAAAGAAAAAAAAATTTACTTCTTTTGCATAAAGATTTTTTATCCCCTGACAGACATTTCGTAGATAAAAAATTTTTAAAAATGTTATTTTTTATAATATAAAAAAAAAGTCAGATTTAATTTGAAAGAAAAAAAAATTATTTCATGTAGTGATCATAAAATTATTAATAATTTAATTTTTAGATTTTTTTTTTTACTATATGATATTATAAATAAATAACCATCCAGCTTACTTTAAATTTTTAAGAAAATATGAAAATTTCACTTTTTTACTACCATTATAAAAAATATCTATTGTTTAAATATCCTTCGTTAATTTAAAAAAATCCGAAAATTTATGAAAAGAATTCTAAAAATATTTAGATATAATTAAGCTAAAAATGAAAAAATGTTTAATTCCAATAATATTTCAAAATAAAAAAATGTTTTCTCTCAAAATTGTAAGAATTTTTTAGTCACTATTGAAAAAGCGATTGCATTTGAATAGGTTTTTAAAATAAGCAAAAAACCCTCCTAGAAGCCTGTTCATCTACGTATAATAAAAAATATAATCCTGAAAGAATTCCAAGATTGCAAAAGAGAAAAAAAAATGAAGGGGTAGCTATAGTGAAGCAGCAATAAACACTCTGAGACTGCATGATTTCTTTGTCCCCAACAACTTGTCGAGGAGAGTAGAACAAGCATATATAGAGGCAGACGCGCGCGCGAGGCAAAGAGAGCCTTTGTGTTTGGCGATGGACAACGCGCGTGAGCGCATCGCGCGCAAACTGCAGCATGCATGGGATGCTAAAAGGCCAATGTCTGTGCGTCTGCAGGCATGTGTGCTGACTGGTGGAAGCCTCTGATACAAGGTAGTCCCGAGAGTTCAAAGGTGAACCCCCGCAACAACGCATCTAATTACTTCCTTCCTCTCTAGCTAGCTGCGACGAATTTACATCTTGTTGGCTCAAGCACCTGTACCAGAGTCCAGCGTAGATTGGATAGCCGACACCAATGTCGACGGTCTAATATACAACGGGGCCCGCAATCGCCCACCAAACACGTTCAACATCCTCCTAATAAATCTCAAATGCAAAAATAACTCCCCAAAGCCATGAAATACGCTATTTTAGATACTGATTCATACCGCATATACTATTCTCGTGGTTCGCCAATTAATTCATCACAAACTTTACCCTCAATATCGACCAAAAAATCACAGAAGATACTCTAAACATTAATATCAACAGTAGTAACCCATTTTCATGAGATATTAAAATTAAAAAACGCCTAAACTGAGCGGAAAAAAAATTTTTTTCAATCGTTTTTGATCTTTTTAAGTCAAATTTTTGTTTATATCATCATAATAAAAAATATCTAGCAGTTTAAACATTTCTTTGAATGACAAAAAAAAAATTATTTTTAATTAGACATTTTTTGAGGTTTTAAAAAATTATGTTTCCAACTATTTTCGATATTTTCAAGTCTAATTTTCAATTATATACACATTTTAAATAATCCCTAACAATTTCAACATTTTTTTCGATCAAAAAAAAATTTTTTTCTAGATATATTTGCTTGAATAAAAAAATTAAATATTCATAGAAATTAAGCACAGAAATTTATTTATCCCCATTTCAAGTTGTAAAAAAAAAAGCATGAGATTTATTTATTTAGTTTAAACGATGTTGCGGCAAAGACACGACGTAGATATATATATATATAAACATATATACTCTATGCTGGCGGGAAAAAAATTTTAGCAACGCAGCAGCGGGGATTTAGCGGTCAGAAACTGGCGAGTGTCCGCCCCGTAGGATTTATACAGCTATAAACGCAATATCCAGCAATAACGAGGAGTCAGTGGCAAATCGAGCAAGGAACGCTCATGACGTTCGCGAAATTCCGGCAATTGGTATATAGTAGTGCACACTGCACTACTATATACTCTGGCAGTAGGATTTATACACGATCGACGAGGCAGATTTGGAATTCAATCGATAACACGTGTGCAAATATGTGTACTACGAGATAGACTTGCAAAAGCGAATCCAAGCACACACAACGACTACTATACACATTTTATCTATTATACGTATCATGTTTTCCATGGCATATTGCAAAGTAAGTCCGCCGCTATATACTCTCTACACACTGGCAGCAGTACTCGCGATCTAGATTGAAATACTCGTGTGCTATCGCTCAATTGGACCGGCGACGGAGGACTTAAAATTACATCGAGTAGGCAAACATCCGCGTTTCATATCTTTTTGCTGAGATGTTAAAAAAATACCGAGTACACCCAAGAGAAAGACAAAAAAAATCTAGTTCAACACACAATCTTCAATTTATATTAAATCTTATTTACCAATAAATGTTATTATCGACTCGAAAAAAAAAAAAAAATTTTCAACTGTAAAACAAATTTCTTCATCTTTTGAAAAAAGAAAAAAATAATTTACTGTATTTACCGGAACAATTTAACAAAAAATGGTTTTTAAAAAATGTAAAACGATTTTTTTTTTCTGTTTTGAAGAAAAAAAAAATTACTTGACTGGTATTAACCAAGAAAATTTAACGAAAAATAGTAGAAAATCAATTAGCTAAGTAAAAATTCTCTTTGAAAATTTACAATTGAATTCTTTTTTTTAATATCAATTCATTGCTCATTTTGCAAATGTTTCTCTGACTTTGTGTCTATCCATACAATACACAATTCCTTTTCGCTCGTTTCCCTCTCTCGAATACTCGACTCATTTTCACACACGTCGTGTTGTTTCAGACCCGGGGATATTGTAATGGTGCTCAACAATGTCGACACATGCACTGTGTGTAATGCTGCCATTCTGTGTGCACAGAGTAGCGCATGAAAAATGTATAAAGTGAATAATCTTCCTGAGACTCTTGAATGCAGAGTAAAAAGTGCACAGAAAAAAAGGAACCATTAGATAATAAACAAACAAATTGCTAAATTAAAAAACTCTCTCTAATACTAATTAAAATTATTTTGAACAGTTAAATTCGCATTAATTCATGAATATTTATCCAAATTTTCTCGAATAATAAAATATTTTCCTTTTCTAATATCAAATTCGATTAAATTATACGACATATTGTTTAGAGAGAGTTGATAAACATGTGTTGAATTGAAAAATAGCCCAAGTAATTTTCTTCATTCAACAACAACTGCGCAACCCAATTAATTTAACGGAGGATGCAACGATGATAATAATAATAAGTATTATATGTGTGTTTCGCAGTAAATTAATTAAAACATAGCTTCGCTCTTGACTAGTGTAAACAACACGTTGTGCATGCGACAATCTTCTAGCAATCCGCAGAGTAGCGCATGGCACAGTATACAGATATAGCGTTGAGATTTCGTTTGGAGTGTCCGACAAAAACAATACAATGCTGGCAAACGCGCGCCGCCACGTCAGAAACTGTGTGTATATAGAGCTATACAGAAATGTATTTCTTCCCCTCCCCTGATGTGCAGCAAGTGAAACACACCCGCAGCTGAATCTGACACATCTCCGGATGCCTCGCGTCGCGAGAAAGACCGAGAGACAAAATTGCAGGCTAGCAAATCTAGACGCTTACTTAGCGACATAGAGATATATGTGTACCCTCCACCATTTCGCGTCCCAGTATAGTTACACAAGCAAGCTCCTCTCTCTCTCTCTCGTTGCGGCTGACAAAAGCAGAGAGATCCATAGAGCACATGCTGCGACACGCATACATATTTGCAGAAGTCTCCCTATTTTTTTCTACCACATACACGCGTGACGAAAAAAATCTCAATTGCCAATACAATATATGACTCTGGTTATATTTACTAAATACTCCATATTTACACACCAACAATCAATAGGGAATTTAATTAATGTCCTTAACAGTATACACAGGCTGTATACTGTAAAAAAAACATGAAGCTACCATAAAAAAAAAAATTTACCCCATCTGACCATCGAAAAATTTTATATAAAATCCAGAAAAATTTAATTTAAAAATGTTATCTACAATACTTATTGAAATATCGCGTGTCAAAAACCAAAAGAATGTATCACTAAAAAATTCAGACTTTTTTTACTTGCTGATATCTTGATAAGGATGAAAGTTAGACAAATTTTGTTAAAGACCTATTTTGTAGCTAATAAAATTGTCTATAAAAAATACCTCTTAAGAAATATCTCTATTTTCAATAGTTTTGAAGATATTATGATTTAAAATAGCATAAGAATTTTTCATATACGCTTTTATGACTTTAGAGACGTGATAAAATGAATTTATCAGCTTAAATTTTTATTTCAAAAAATTTCCTATCAAATAACGTGTGTAAAAGAGTTTTTTTTGCTTTCAGAAAAAGTAGAAAATTTCAATTTAACGGTAGGATATTTAGTTGAATTATTATATTTTACGCAATTCGACATCAAACTGTATAAATAATCGGATTTAAAAGCTTTAGAACTGTAGTCCAATTTGTTTTTCAATCTCTAAAGTACTTTGAAATTATAATATTAACTCTTCTCATCGTTGCCTTGTAGGTATGTATATGATAAGTCTCTCTAACTATTACGAAAATGAGGGCTCGTGTATAAAAGCGATGAATCAATGCTATTAGCGTGCACCAAGAATCAAATAGACCATAATTCTACAGTTATGCCTTGGTTCAACATCCCTTCAACTATATCCAACTAATTACTACCAATATTTCACTGTTTAAATTCCAAAAAAAAAGGAAGAAAAAAAAATCAGATGATTTAACTCGTGATATTAGCGAAAAAAAAAAACTGTTATTGATATTTATTACGAGTTAAAAAATCTAGTATTATGTATCATAAGTCTATATAGGTGTGGTGCTTGGTTGTGCGAATAAGCGGTAAAGGCGACGGGGAAAAATAAAGCACGTGAATTATCTGCTTCGTTAGTCAAGGGGGGAAAGAGTGAGAGAGGAAACGAGATCTCGGTCGGAGGGACGTGCGAAATGCCGTGAAACTTGACGAGAATGTTGGAATGGGTGTGAGAAATCAAGTAATAAATGCTTACCAGAGAAAAATGTCGAGATTCCTTGGGATATTTCTGCCGACGTATGCCATACAATAATTCCCTTGATTTGTCTCACTTTTTCAGCCACTAAAAAAAAAAAAAAAGAAAAGAATTTAATGAATCATTGAAGTAGAATAAAAAAAAAAAACAATGTATGTATAACAGCGTGATAACATGATCATTATTTTTATCGTATAGCAGAGAAACAATGAAGAAACGACGACAAAAGTTTTTTCGGAAATGGTCACTCTATAACTCGCAAACTTCTTGACAGCACGCGAAAACTCAGGGAAAAATTCCACAAGCATTATAGCCATTCTTACATCAATCATTGCCGGGTGGCCAAAAGTTTTTCTTCGATGGTGACCATTAAACAATCGAGGTGAACTATTTATAATGAAAAACCGTAAAATATTCGAAGAGAAAAAAGAAGGAAAAAGTTTGTTAAGTATTATTTTTCAAATAGACCTTTACTCCAAACTATATACATGCATTCATCCTGATGCAGCCATTTCCTTCTCGCACACGCGGATATGTACACGATATCGTGTCGCAATTCATTTTCAGGAAATGGCCCATACTTTCTCCCACCCTCTTTAAACTCGCGTCCAAAGTTACTAGAAACTTCAGCCCAACTTCAATTTACTCCTACTAACATTCCTACGTGCTAACAGGAGCACTGTGTCTCTTGGGTTTGCCGCAATACACAGCTTACTTCTACTCTTGGATATTTTTTTTACCCCCCCACATTTTGTTCACTAAATTATATTCTCACAATATATATTTAATTCCATCAAAATTAAATTGAAACCTAAAAAAAAATAATTTTTCTCAATTTTTTATCCCTAAATAATTTGAAATCTAAGAAAAAATGGTTTTTTTGTCTAAAAATTTTAGAAAAAATAATTTTTAACGAAATGTATATAAAAAAAAAAAAAGTCACATCCATCAATTATACGAATAAATTCAGCACATTTTAAGAGATAAAGTGAATAAAATGAAAAAAAAAATCAAGGTTTAAAAATAGATATGATAAATGAGGCTCGAAAACTTTTACTCATCCATATTTCGAGAGTAAATTATTATGTTTTTTTTTTTTTTTCTCTTTCAACTCAACTTTCGAGCTCCTTTTCCCAACGCGAGATAATACATGAAACCATTATACACAGCTGAGAAGTGGTATATAAAATTAAAGTCTGTTATCACTGCGTCAAGTCGGATTCCCCTGATGACAACACAGGCCAGGAGCTCTCGAATGGTAACTTTACCACGAGCGTCCGTGTGGCGACGAGCCCTTTATTGCTTCGCGTCTCGTTCACTCGCGGGAAATGTCGTTATTGCAAGCGCGGAAATTGACATAAACTGTTGGCAAAGTATAAAGTGTCGACAATTGGATTTTCAAGTTTGCTTCAAACTACGTATAACTGCCTTCATACATTGCCTCCCATTCCCACCCACTCGTCCATAAATCGCCCAAAATCCATCAAATTAAATCAAATTAAAAAAAATATATCATTTTTTCCGCATGAAAACCTTTAAAATTTTCCATAAATTTTCTAGGACGACCTCTGATAATATTTTTTTAACCTTGAAAATATTAAAAACTGTCTATAAAATAACTAGGGGCTTAAAAAAAAATTTTTTTTTTTCGCCTCAAAAACACTAAAAAATTGTCCATAAAACTTTTAAAAACCTTTAAAAATATTTTTTAAACCTTAGGAACGTTAAAATTTGTATAAAAACTTTGAAAATAATTTTTTTTATATCTTAACAAAAAAGTTACTCATATATTATACCTCAAAAATATTCGATATTTTCTTCAATCCGAGAAAATACATTCTTCAAAGCTTCGAAATATAAACATTAATATTTTCAACGCGAGTATATATCCATCCACACGCGTTACATCAATTCACCAATATAAAGCAGTTGTCGATCATATAGAGAGTGACGATCCAAGGTGGTAAGGTATATATCTTAAGACACAAAAAAAAACCTTTAGAATTTAAAGCACGTAGTGAAGTTTCCTGAGTCGAGACACCTGAGGCACCCTCCACCGACGTGTCTAGAGTTTTAGTACGAAATTTAGATGATCACTTATATACTACTCAAATTTCTCCTACATCATAGAAATACGATACATTATCCATTTGATTTATCAAATTTGCAATAACTATCCCTTAAAAAAAAAAAGCCCTACAAAAAAAAATTTCTGGATGAAGAAAACACTTTTTACCGACCGTCAGTCATATTATCGTATGATAAAATATTTTTCTCAACTGTTTTCAGTCGATAAAACAGGAGTTATCCTGGAAATTTTGAGGGATGATGTTTTTTTACCGACACAACTGATAAGTAAATATATTCTCACTGATATCGCCTGACATCTTGAGAGCGTTTTATAATACTAAAATTAAATACCTCGAGATTGAGGGGATTAATTGTTGAATGAAATGATGAATTAAAATTAATAAAGAAGACATAGAATTTTTTTGATAGAATGTTGGAGAAGCAAAGGGTAGGTATGTGTGTTATTTTGATTGTGTAAACAAAATGGCTGATGTCTGACACATCGACCACATGGTTGACCACGAAGACCCGCTGCTTGACAGCATGCCGCGTGTGGACCTGTCGCGAGACCCGGCGCTAAGAAGGGATGTCGCCGGGTAGTGGGGGCTGCCGCGCGACCACCACGAAACTCTCTGCTAGAGAGAGGACTTCATTCACGTTTTAGAAACCGGCATTTGCTCGCGGCTCGTCGTACTGTCCAAGCGTGCGCGCAGGTGTGATTTTTCATTCATTCAACTGACTGGAAAAATTTTATTTCACTCATTGTCTCAAGTTAAACAAGGGTTGTTTTTTTTTCCGACACTGAGAACAACTTTTTGAAGGTTAATTTTTGCAAGTGAAATGTGGAAGTAATTTATTTCCTAAGGACTTTATGCCCCGATTCGCGTGGTCTCTCGCTTCGGTGCAGACACATGTGTTTGGCTGATTAATTGGAATGTAATTAAATTTATGGTGTAAAAAAAAATTTTTTCTCGGTTACTAAATTTTCTGTGAACTAGAACAAGGTGGAACAAGTGAATATTTTAACGATTAAAAATGGTGGACATCAAGATAATGCTGTTTTTCATTTTATTTTGCACCCTGGCTACGGCTCAGAGTAAGTAAAAAAAATTATTGAATTTTTTTTTTATGCTTGAATGATAGTAAGAGAAATTTAAAAGTGTAAGTCGAGTGACTTTGTAGATTTTATAATGAAGCAACGAGTTCAAAGGCACGCCGATATTTGTTTCTGTCATTGATCAAACATTCTTATTTATAGAAATGAAGAAGAAAAAAAAAAAACGAATTTCCGGGAAATACCTCTTTTATTTATACTTCATGCGGCTTTATCTCTTCTTGAATATTATCAATGAGGTGTTTTGAATTTTTACCGAGGTTAAATTTGACCGAAATCATTTGGGAACGTGTTGTAAAAATTCAAATAAGCTACGCTTGTTATAGCGGAAGACTTATATGACAGAAACAATTATTTTATGTCGTGGAAACTGGGCTTTAACGAAAATTTTTGATAGAGTAAAAAAATATGAATGAAGTGGTAATGTGTATAAATGTTGAATGGCCATAAAAAAACGGAAATTGTTACTTCAAAGAACCTATTTATGGATACCAAGCATCCCCTCTAAAAAAAATCACGTCTCGAGGGAAAATAAAGAAACGTCAGGGACATTCTAAATTTTTTTTTTTTTTTTTCTATATACCTGTCGTAGAATTTAGTGGTGTAAAAGAGACGCCGCTGGAATTTTCGAAAGTCCTTCATTTTACTGCAGGATCACCTGTGGCGCATTCTTGTTTGTTAAAGTTCAAAAACCTACTTGCAAAATAATAATATAGGCATCAAACTATACTACTCGGATAAAAAAAAATTGTTATTAATTTAATTTACGAAGAAAAACACGTGAAAAATTGCAAAATCTATCGATAAAAAATTTTTTTATCATTTTAAAAAATCTCCTAATTTATTTAACACAAGAAAAAAATTTTTTATCTATCATGGATGCAGTTTTTTCCATAAAAATTCCGAATTTTTCAAAAATTATTAAGATTTTTATATAATTTGTCCGATTGTCGCGCCTATAAACGATCGCCATAGGTGGAAAATATATATAGTCCACGAATTTTCCAGTAAATATACATACATCCTCTAAAAGTATCAAGAGATGAACGAGAAATTTTCCTCGCCATAACCCACAGAGGGTTATAGTCAACGCGCCTATAGAATTTCTGGAGCCCTAAAAATCTCATTGTGTCCAACTTTTGTGACAAATGAAATCCTATACATACATATACACACAGAAAAAACTATATACGTAATCCGTTACCACGGAAGGATATATACCATTCATCCGAATAAAAACTACTTTCCACATTTTTCAAAGACACACCCCCATATACACACAAACACGACGAAAAAAAAAAAAAATACTGCCTAAACAAAAAAACCCTTTCTACAGCCCTCAAACTATAAATAGTCCTATAAAAAAAAAATAATTCCCCACCATCTACAAATAAAAGATTTTTTTCATTAAAAAAATTTTCAAAAATATAACTACCATAAAACCTGATGAATCATCAAAAGTTTAATTAATATTTCAGCTAAATTTTTTTTCTTATTAACGTGAGAAAATTATAATAAGAATGCGCACTGCTGATCTATTTAAAAAAAAGAAATACTGCACCAGAAAAAATGTCAGCAATAGAATATCCAAAGCGAAACTACCGAGTAGAGAAAAAAAAAAGAGTGCATTAACCCTGGACATTATGCAGGCAAGAATTTACCTACACAGACACACGTGTAATGCAGACCTGCAGATCGTCTTGTTTCTTCCGTCCATGTACACACATATGTATGCAGTATCCACATACCTGATAAGACACAAGCGGAAATGAAGAGGAGATAACACACAACAGAGGGGCTATCAGGTCTCAGGAAAATTATACAGTCGCCGCTAATACAAGACTAAACTCGATGCTCTATTTGTACACACGGTGTTTCAATTGTCTACACGCTTTCAATTTGCTAACGGTATTTCACTTAATGGTGATGGATTGTCGAGTAAATTTAGACGGGACACACGAGAGCATTCATGCTCGATTTAGAAACGCGTGCATTTGGTATGACTGTCTCGCAGCCAGACAGCAAGTCAAATATCTGCATTACCCATCACATCTACCTAATTTTCCCCATCGCTGTCTATAAATTATTTTACACGAGAATTAATACTCTCTCAAAATTGTTCTAATATACCTCAATTCAATCTAAATAAATTATATATAAAAAATTGTACTCACATGACAGAGTATGCTGTTTTTTGTCCTTTGTAAACAGGAAAATAATTCCCCTGTCGTTGTAGATGGTGTAAATCTTCATTTTTTTAATCACCGCAGTTTTTGTCAGTGATTCGTACCTTCTAAACATCTTCAAGCTTAGCTTAGCCACTGAATAACCTGTAAAATATGTAATAAACATTGTAGAAAGTGTTAAAAGTTTTTGTACAGAAATATTCTCATACATACTCAGTAAAATTCTTGGAGATGAGAATGTTCCAGAAGAAATTGATTTTTTTTTTTCAAAGCTCCCGAGACCTGAAATAACATCATGTTATTAATAATAAAATTTAAATATTGCAGAAAAAGATAAATTTTTACCTTTAAATTGTTCTCAGCAATTACAAAGCAATTAATTACTCGCGATGCCGATTATGACATCTCATGCAGCGTGTGAAAGTTTGCTTTTTTGTTTGTCTTCACTTCCTGTGTGTCTCTTTTATTATTCCTCTCTCGGCGAATCACAATCGAAAATTTGCGGTCAGAATCGCGCGCAAAGTGTCTTGGCAACCGCAAGCGTAGTCTCACAATCATAGTGAGAGCCTCGAGGTTTTTTTTTGTGCGATAAAACCTTGGAAGAGTACTTCGTCGCCAATTTTCTCCAACGTCCAGCGGGGCTGTGCGATTATTTTGCTACTCTTTGCACATTTAATTTTTTTTATTTTGCGCTTTGTCTTTATTCTATGAGCGCGCGACCGAGTATTTATGCCCGATATGCAACGACGATGAAACAGAGAGTCTCACAAATACACTATATACTCTTCTTCGCCGAAAACTAAATATCTTTTTATGGAGCTTGTCATTTTACTTGGCTCTTTGACGCATAATTATCACAAGACGTGTTAAACTTCCGCTTTACATCTTCACACGAGATCAAAGCACCTTTGATTCTAATTTTATTCGCTGTGTGTGTGTGTGTATGCACTTGTCCAACCGCATCACTCGTCAATTTTTCAACTGTCCTGTCATTTGCGCTGCAAAAATAAAATTTAGACATGTTAATGTAACTCTGACAGATATATCGAAATGGAAAGAAAAATATTTTTTTTAATTTTCAAAAAATATTATTGCAACAAAGACGAGTTTTTATCCTTAATGCTATAATAACCCCTTGTGCTTTTTCGATATACAAATTGCAGGATTTTTTGGTGAAAATACCGTTTTTTCATTTACAAGAAACAATTTTCACTTGAAAGTATTTTTTTATGTTATGCAAAATATTTTTGGTCACTGCATGTCTAGAGATGTTTACACTGGTCAAAAACCCGGAAAAAAACTGGCATTTGAAGAATGCAAACGTGTCAAAGCGCACAGTGAGTTAAAAATTTTTTATATTACTATTTTTTATAAATTTTCCACACTTCCAATGGTATAAACATCGATTTTTACTTTATTTTCATTAAAAAATTTGTTAAAATGTTAGTTTTTTGTTAGAATTTGCCACGAAAAAATCACCCTAAAAATCACACAATTTCGCGAGTGTTTGAGTGAAAGCCATCAGACAAAATAAACATGTTGATCTAACCTTTGCCAATAATGCATCACATACACATACGAGTGTGTGATAAATCAAAAATAAACTCTGATTGATGATCTCATCTCTGTCGCCACTTGAAGCGCACAAGCGCGAAATTCACGATAGTAAATAATCTATAGACCCTAATATATACACTCAGGTACTTGAATCCGACGTGTCTATAAAAAAAATTCTCTCGAGCGCTTTTACCCACTCCAGATATATCCAACTAAATAGAAATATTCTTCAAATACGCGCAACAAAAGTGGCCGAAAAAAATAATAATAAAATAAAAAATTGACGGGCGTGACTGAAGGAAATATGAAACATATGCGATATACGCATTATACACGAGTATATAAAATGAGTGAAGAGATATAGGAAATATCCACACAAACCCTCGCATATCCTTCAAATGTGCGGGTAATGGGCGGAGGATGTTTTTTAAAAAATATTCCGGGAATCGATCGACGCGGGAGATCAATCAATCGAGGAGAAGAGCAGATGTGTCACGGGTGTGCGCGCGTGTTGTGGATAAAAGGCTTCATTCTCCTATTATATTGCGAAACGTGATCGAAAAAAAAGTAATAATTCACGAAAACCTGCCGTGGTAATCCACTGACATTGAATTAATATCGAGAAAAAATTAATTTGCCTCTGTTAATTGAATAAATAATGCGATATAAAATTTTAATTTAATATTTAACAGGTGCAAAAATATAAGAAGCCTCGCATTTACACATCGAACACAAAGTGCAGCCGGTTCCGGAGGTGTTTTTTTGTTTTCATCGTCTCATTGAACCGGAAGGAAACTTCATCTTTGTGAAGTGTATCCGAAGTTTCTCTTAAAATGTAATAAAACTGTCGTTCTGAGAACAAAAGTAAAACAGAAAACCCTGCATTTCGTTATTGATGATAACATCAACGGTAAAACGTGAGAAGTATTCCAGCCGGAGATGAGAGTGTTGAAAGGAAAGTCTAAACGTTTGCTTGAAAATAGAATCACACATGTTAGTAGATTACAAAAAAAATCAGCGATTCTCTTTCGTTGTGTCATAATAAAAATTTCTAAAAATATATATATGTTCCTTTTAAGCAAAATAGGATGAAAAAAAATTTTTTTCAATCAAATAAAACTCGAAAATTTCTTAAAATTAAATATTGATAAACAATTATTCTTACTAGAGTTAAAAAAATTTCTATTTTCATCAAAATTTCCTCACTTTCAAAATAACTAAACTAAAAAATTCATCTTTTTCCGCAAATATCTCAGAAACTAACGATTCTACAAATTTTTTTCACAGAACCTTTTTTGTCCAAAATTTAAAGGACAACAAAAAAGGTAGTTAAGAAAAATTCTGTAAAAAACGTGGTTTACAAGATATTTCAAAAAAACGACAGGGATGCATTATTACAGTCACGTTCCACTGCACATTTCTCCTCAACGTCCTGATGAATGCTGGTAATTGCTATACATCCTGTCGGACAATCTACCCTCGAAGCACGCACCTGATGCAACAGTACACAATCCTGAACGTGAGTAGGTCGCGAACGATCCTGACCCTGGATTTCATATCATAACAAGCGCGACGCACATCAACCTGTTTGGTTGTCACGCGTCGTATAAAAGCGCAAAATGTCTCATTTCACCCTTACACCTGTGTCCCACATACTTCTCACCCTAAACCCATGTCTTTATCAACGAAAATTCCCATCATCACCAAAATATCCAAAAAAAAAACTAGCACTTTTTTCACAGAATCTCTGTATACCTCTCTCTGTCGTCGTGTAGGTCACATGGAATTCCTATGCAAATGATGAGACATATATATGCCTGGCAGTTGTGTATGTATCAAGAGAGTCTACACGGTTTTGTTGGCTCCAAAAGGATCGTGTCCATGTGCTCTGGCGCTGCGCGAACAACATATCACAGAGACAAAACCAAATCAATGTTTTCCCAAAAGTGCCAGTGCACACACCATACATAGAATAGACCACAGGGATTTATTTGAATTCTCAGAAAACACACTGTATAGAAAACACGGACGAATCGTTGTTTATGCAAATATTTCTCCCCATAACCACGACGACGCAACGAAAAAAAAAAATGATAAAAAATTTCAAGTGTTTATAATAGGCATGCGTTAAATAATAATTAATGCCCGCGAGATATTTGTTCCTTTTTTTTTTTACACATAACACTTCATGACTCATGCATGCCTGCGATGACGCCAATCTTATATTCCCCATGCGACGCGACCGAGTGCGTGTTCGAACTTGTTTACGATCACTTGATAATTTCAGGTTACTTGGAAAATAATTATATACGATGAAATTAGAGTAACAAATAATCCAAACTCTGATGAGAGATGTGTAATAGAATTAAGATTTGAGATATAATTGTATTAATTGAAAATGAAGAACAATTAATAGTGCCTTTTTATTATTTATAGGTCTCCATGCTATTGCACTCTTTTGTTCTGATGAAATTCTAAGGCTTCGCGCGATTGTGCCCTCTCACTCGCGGAAGCCGTCCGGGAACTTGCCGCATTCTCACGTTCCCTCGCGGTTCAAATTTGAGGTTTGACGGAAGTGATCGAGAGGGAAATAAGAGTCAATGCCTCAAACTTCTTTCCCATGGTGTCAACTCTACGTACATACACAATTCTATTGTTTTACGTCAGTCAAAGGCTTCGCTGTGAGACATTTTTCCGGTGAAAAATGCATCTATTTCGCGCTTCAAGAGTTCTCAAACATAAAAACCATCTCAATATATTTTTTATACCACAATATTGAATATTAAACTGAGTAAAATTGTCTAAGACACAAATCGAAACAAACAGTGATTCTACAGAGCGTAATATTTCCGGAAATATCTCGGAAAATTCTAAATCTACGACATTTTTGAATATAACCTTTTTTAAAGATTATTTTCTTAACTATAAAAAAGATTTATAGTGAAAATACCGTAAACCTCATTGTTTCGGAAATATTTAGAAAAAAACACGACTATGTCATGAAACTGTCTTATCTAAAGCCACTTGAAATGAATTTTTTTAAGAAGAAAAAATTTATCCAACTAATTTTCGAAATTTCCAAGGTCTAGAAAAGAATCCTGACTCTTAAAAAAAATTGTATTTACTAATTAAGAGAGAAAAAAATCGCGAGTAATGGATTCCTCATTAAAATTCCCTGGTTTTCCAATTAAAACATGGAAATTCATGAATTTTGTTTTTTGTGCAACAATGTTTTCCATCGACCTAAACACGCGTGAATAAAATCCCATCGAGATAACGCTTGTTGGACCAACACAGCGAGCGAGATCCGACCCTCGAAAAAGTTCCGGACGATGAACAGCATCAGAACCCTCCACAATCCACGTGAAACTTTAATACCTCTATCCCCCTATACTGAATCACTCCCTCTGGACTCTGCCGTCAGGCAAATCGATAGCTCCGAGTCGGAGCAGAAAATGTGCTTACAACAGGTCCACAGTTGATTTTCATCGAGTTCAAGAGAGAAAAGTAGCGATTTATCATCTTTAAGATCACTCTGAAAATTCAATTGGCGTAAAAAAAATCAAGATTTCTTCTACCCTTACCGTATAAATATAAAGACATAAATATTCGTCAAATCAGAGTTATTATTAAAATCAATTTAACAATAAAAACTTACTTTCTCACTGCGTTTTCAGCACCAAAGTTTTATACACTATCTCACTGTGGATTATTCTTGAAACCACTCTCGCTGCTTTTGAGACCAGGTGCTGCTGCATCGTCGCACTCGTTAATTCCCCTCGAGCATGGACGTTTTACGGGCTCAGCGCGGTGGAGTCTGAAAAACAAAACGAACAAAAAATAACAATCGTTAGCATGAGATTTTTGTTCACGCACTGAATTCACTCCCTTCCTTGAAAAATTAAAAGAATAATTATTTTCTAGAATGCGATATAATATTCTGTGATGGAATGCGTGGAAAAAAAATATCCATCGAGATTACCATGGTAATTTTAATTGTTTCCCATAAATGTGGGAGTTATTTAAATTATTTCCCCAGAAAAATTCCTCCAGATTTTGCCACAAAAGAAAATATAAAATGGAAAAAAAAGAATAAAAAAGAATGAAGCGAAAAAGAGAAACGCGGTGACTTCTCGAGCGAGTCGATCGCGTGCCACACACTTCTTTCGTCAAGGAATCGCAATACTTAAATTGGATATGGCACGAGCTGTATACATATACGCGTATATAGCGTACTTTTCATGCTCGCCGATCTTGGACAATAAAACGTCGAGTAGACGAGTATATGTATGACAAGTACAATCACGCGCATATTCAAATTTGAAAATAACAGAAGAATGAGAAAAAAAAAATAATCAAATGCGGCGCACCAACAATATAAAACATTCCACTCCTTTCTGTCGCTAACAATAAAAAAAAGGCAGAAAAAAAAGTCCTCATAACGTCTTACATCTCTCACAGAATCATCGAACCCGTCTCAACGCGCGTTTTAGATTTGAATAGCACGAAGCAAAGGCCCGAATGAGCTTCCGGTCTGGATTATTACCATGCCCACATTTATCCTTGACTCAGCCAATTCAGATTTAACAAAAAAAAAAACAGCCCACAGACTCTCCGAGTATATGTATATAACTGTACTAAACTCACTCAGACTTATTATTCATGTGCGAATTTGTATAAAACCAGACTTAATATCCAACCAAAAAAAAACTAAGACTCAATACAACCAACTAAACTACTTGTAAAAATAGATTTTTATGCAAAAAATCCGGTATTATCAGGATCTTTATGCGAAAAAGCTACAAAAAAATCCATAAAATATCGAAAAAAAGAGGAAAAAAAATAAACAATCTTGAGAAAAATATTTTCGATGGCTTGAAAATATAAAAAACTACCTAAAGGTATATTGAAAAACAACTGGGAACGATCGAGTGACCCAATATATACACTGGAATACAGGAATTTTCTGCCACGCGATCGACACGCAGCATCTGTGCAAGCCCAGGTGCAGCGCATACCAGAGACGATGATGAGCCTTCCGTGACTTGGGATGATCCACGACGTGCATCAGAAGGGGCGAAACTTTGCAGGACAGTTAAAAGACACTATACTTGAGACACAAACCTTTCATTGTATCCAATCAAAACATATAGCCAATATATGAGTGAAAAATTTTTTTTGACAGCTGGTAATCGTGAATATCAAACAAATGCTTATATACACTTATAATATACCAGCTGTATAGTGTAGGTAACATCACCCGGGTGAAATTAAACTCCTAAGAAAATATTGGAGCCTATAGCCATCTGCCACAGTTGAATATAATTTCCAATTGAAAATTTTTTAGAATCGAATTATCTACGCATCTACTCTGATGTCAGGTCGTCAAACTCGGCAACGCAACAATGACCAGTGGAATGAGCTAGAAGATGATGAAGGAAGTCTCTGGGTTCGACCGGAAGTTTGTTATAATCCGCGAATGTAGGCGCTCTCGCCGACATTTGAGCTGTCTTTGCTTGGGAAAGACTAGAATGCGTCATCTGAAAAAAAAATTTTTTTAACAAGCAGAAAAGAGTATCACATATATTTAGAGTCTAAATGCGCAATGGAGCAGAGTTGCTTCATGCAAAATCCATCATGTCACTGCCTCTAGAGACCGCCTTAACGACCAGGGGTATTTTTATTCCAGAACTTTAGGGGAAAAATTCGACTGTGTATTTTAGGAGAAGGAAATTTGGTCCAACTCTTTTCAAAGCAAACGGTCGATTTGTTGCACGATTTTCGGACTAATGTCAGACGTTGGATTTGATGACGATTAAGCACAGATGTATTCGACGTACGCGCGCGCGCGCGCTAGTGTAATCTCAAGCTCAGAAGCAAACTCGTTGGTTGCTTGTGCAACTATATAAGCTACATAGTCGTTTTGTTTTTGTGCTTCCTCTCGCGTGGCACGCATGTTGGAGAAACACGCGAACGTTGCAACGCTCGACTCGCGCGTCGCGCCCAGAAGTTCAGTATAATTCATGGACAGGAATAAGCGATACACTCGTGGATCGTACTCTCGTTGAACAAGCCAGAGCAACCCCTCTATATCGACTGCATACCAAACTCAATATCTTTTATTTTCTGCGACAAATCTCAGTATTTTCCATCCTAGTCAATTGATATGTATGTAACCAGCATCCAAGTCTCTAAAATAAACTTTGATTACATCTACTGATGGAAAATTTTATCCAACTTTTTTCTTAAATCTGAAAAAAATTAATTTCACATTTAAAATAACCAAAAAATCTAATGTTATTCGATTTAAATTCGAAAAAATTACTTTTTTTAAGTAAAAATATTGATAAAGAAAATTTTGATAGTTCAAAAAATTGAATTAATTTATAAAATATCGTATCAGAATGAGCATCAGTGTCATGGTTCAATTAAAATATATGAGAATAGCTGTAAATCAAATGAATATTCAAGAAGAAATTGAGAATAAGTTACGAAACATGCCGGAAAGAACAATCACACGCTGCACCTATTTACACAATACAATTCTTGAGCGCGTAGAATTGTGTGTGTACTATACGAAGGCGAGTTAATCTTAAAGTGTATCTTTTTAAAGCAAGAACAAGTACTTTAACTCGAGGTTCTGTATGTACATCTGGTGCCGGCGGCAACATACATACTACAACGTATACAAAATTGTAATTCCTCGCGGTCGGGACAGATCTCGCGAAAGAGAAATCGCTCGCGCAGGGTGGTAACACCATAGTATATTTGTATATATATGTATATAAAAGAACCGCGGTGCTGTGAATATCAACTCATCTGTATAAACTATACCTAGTAGTTCATTTTCCCATGCCACTCCCACTTGCACTTTATTTTATATATACGTTCGCGAGGCCTTAGAGTCTGATGGCTTACAAACTCGCGTGTCTCTCTCTCCCACTATAACAACTGGACGTCGATGCATCAGTTTTACTTTCTCAGCTAATATAAGTATATTGCTTATCCGTTATTAGAATTACTTCATGTCAATATCAGTCCCAATTTTCACAATATTACAATTAACCAATTTTTTCCCGGGTGTTTTGATTTATTTCTGCAAGACTATAAACTTCTTTATTCACAATTTCCTTCGGAGAATCATTGACAACAAAATTTTTTGTTATTAAAAACTTTAATTTAATAGTAGTTTTTTACTTTAAAAATTTTATGTAAGTACTTTCCCCAAATTTTAAAAGTAAATTTTAAAGGGTGAGTTTAAAAATTTTGTAAAATTCAACATTTAATGTTTGTTTTTTAATGAAAAATAAATTTTTTCAAAATTAAAAAAATGCAAATAATTTATCAGAATACTAATTAAAATGATAAATTAAAAAATCTAAAAATTTCATAATGAAAAAATGACGTTTTGTTCGATTTTTCAACTGTAATACTTATTAATTTCAAGAATAAATAAAAATAAAATTATACAGGGCGTCGCGACCTTACACTCGGCGTAATATAAGAAGCATTATGATTAATGAGACTGTGTAGCACTGATGGTGGGCCCACCGGCACCGGCTTTGCGCGTCGTCATCGTATATAGCGCGCGAGAAATCTCAGAAAGACGAGACGTGTATATTTGCTGTGCGTATACATATACTACCGTGCGCGCAATCTCTTTTAGGCCAAAAGAGACGGCACGCTGAAAAATGCAGCACGGCCACGTACGAGATGGTACAAACGTCGCGGTGGGTAAGTCGAGAAGGCATGCACACACACAAACAACCCCGTGAATAGGAGGAAAAGGAAGAGGCAGACGAATAGCAGTGGGAGCGAAAAGTGGCGGTAACAGGTGCAGCCGCACGGCCTAATTGACTCTCGCAGGATCAGATGCTTTTGCCATCCATAATGCATCGACATTCCTGATGTCCTCTAAACGCACTCTAATCGCCTATAACGCTCTTTAAGAAATCTAACACCAAATGGACGCTTGCAAAAACAAAATCGAATCAATTTTTTTCCAAGATGAAGATTTGGCCGGAAGCTGATGCATTATTTCGTCCTAGCCCTCGCGATGATGTCGGTCATTTTGAACTCCAAAAAATAACTTCAAAAAACGCGAAATTCTATAGCAATAAACCGCAACTTCATCCGGTTGCATCAACCCATCGCCATCAACTTCATTCAATTTTTTTTTTGCAAGTCTTCCAAGTTGTTTACAATACGACAGATGATTTTTATACCTTGCCTATGATTATAAACTCCCTAAACATGAAGTATATTATTTACTACCCCTGTGCACCAATTACACTTCATTGAAAAACCGAAAAAACAAATTTTCAAACCTCAAAACCTTATACAATGTTGCAAGAAAGAGAGGCGTAATTAAAAAAAGACAATAAAATTATCTTGAAACACAATAAATTCGTGGGCGTTTGACAGAAAGTAATTTCAACAATTTTCAGAGATTCCCACGTATATAGCGGGCAAAGCCTGCACGGCGGAAATTGAAGACTGAGTGGTAATATCCGGTGCGAAAAGAAATTGTTGCAAAATTCACATCAGACCTGCTTAGCTACGCGGCGCGACCAGACCCAATCTGACTTTTTTTGTCAGAACGGATGATTGAAGTGTGGATCAAAAGCCGCAGACAACCGCCATACCCATCAAGTGAAGCGAATCTGAACGCACTGGTCCTGGCGTCGCGTCATTAGCAAAGATGAGGTGACCATATGTCGCTCATGTGAGGCTGACAGCGCATCACGGTGCGTAAACAACACACACACACGATCATGAGGGTGTTTTATTACGTCGTCGTCGGAAGAGGAAGGACTGAAAAGATACAGAGCTTATTAGATAGACAAGATCACACACCTCAACGGCCGTATATTATTATATTGGACGGCAGTAAGAAATATTCCCGATATATCGTATTATTTCAACTGTTAAACATTATGATTGCGCGAAAATTTTCCCGAGTTTCCGGCCGCAAAAGCACGGTCTTCGAATCGCATGAGCTAACCGCACACGCATTGTCTGAATTACACCAATTACGTCTAGCTGTAAAATAATACGACACGATGCGTCGCATAGGCTCACCGCCGAGACATAGCGCACACACACAGTAGGCCGTCGAACTTGCCATGCATATATGTACGACGCTCTTCCGGCAATCAAGAGTGCCCCGCATTATCTACCGTGTCTAAAATCACTCGATGTGCCCTCCCTCCTGCTGCCAGAAGCCACTTGATCACAAATCACGAAAGCGTAACGCGTCTATCTCTCGCGCACAAAGCTCCTCTTGCACCGACCATTTCATCTGCGGAACTAGTCAGAAAATTGTGTTAAATATAAAAAAAAGTACAAGAAAATTTGCCATTATAAATTTAATGAACCCTAAAGAATCAAAATAAATTAAATATAACGAAAAAAAAGCGATCAAACTATCGAATTGTAAATTTTTTTCTCTGAGATACAACAATTTGTAGAGGAGCTTTCACAACGAGGGATGAATAATAAACAGAGTGTCTAGACCGAAAAGGAAAGTAATTAAATGAATATAAAGATCGTGCTCGACAAGATCCGGTCTTAATCGTGCGCTTCCGGTCACAAAGAACGTGTGATAAGATCTATTAATTTTTGCAAAAAACGTTTGTATGCGAATGAATATGGTTTTTCTTGGGAAATTAAGTGTATTGATAAATTAACGTAAGATATGTTAATGATAAGAAAAAAAACTTTTCTAGGTTTTATGGAAGAAAGATAGACACCACAACGGCGTGTGGGTCGTTCAGGGGTAACGAGAACGTCAGATGAATGGGGAAACATGATGAGAGACGAGAGCGCATAGCAACTAACACTCTGGTTACCGCGAGTATTTTGCCTTGCGGTCATACCCGCTACAATTTCACTGAGCGAAACCGCACGAGAGCCGCCGACGTACACTATGAGTCCATTGCGAAGGTGGTACGTTACATCAGGGCATTCACACTCGTTCCAGTCGGTGTATACAAAGAATTTTCGTCGTCTGAAACTCTCAAATGGCTTAAAAAACAATTCCAACGAATTTTTTCCCTCGTCACTAAAAAAACCTGATGAAACATCTCAAAAATTTGTGCCTTTTGGTCATGTAATTAGCAAATAATTTTTTAAACAGAGGTGGAAGCACAAACAGATGTTTTTTTTTTTTTTGCGAATTTACACTCGCATGTGCTTTTAATGTGTATATAGGAATAATTTTCACAGACAATTGTATATACAGCCTGATGTGCAAACTCAAATTTTCAGGTTGGCGAGAAAATGAAAAAAAAAATTTTTATGTTTTCAAATGAAGTGTGTGTATGTGCGCGCGGTAAAAAACGTAAAACAAGTAACTTCCGGCGCACGCAGGGAGAGCAATAATCTGCGAGAGATCTTTAATGAAATTGGCATCGACAGAACCGGTGCTGCAGCTTTTTACAAGCTGCTCTCCCCGCTACTCTTGGGTGTTTTCTTCTCCCGAAGACGCATTCTCTCTATATACTCTTTACTCTTTATATATATATACCATGCGTTAAGCCGTTTAGCCCTACACGTAAAGCTCCTTGTATTTATTTATTGCTTCCTGTTGTTCTGAATTGAATTCCACGCTTTTTCTCCGCAAAACATCAGAGACAATGAATGCACCCAAGGTATATAAAATCCCTCATTTTGCCCTCACATTTTATCATCATGTGAAATATATACCTTGTAAAATATACCGACATTTCGATCGAAAAATTTGTGATATTCTTGGAAATTGAATATAATCAAGTCTAATCAAAATTGTGAAAGAGTTTCGAGAATTGAAATTCCATTTGGACCCACAATTATTCTGTGACCACCATCATCATCATCATCATCATCATCATCATCATTATCATCTGGACGACACAATCGAAATTCTCACAGTGAGAGAGGAAAAAAAAGAGCCTTATACGACGGTTCTGCTCTCTATTAAGTCCCAACTACACTCAACCAATGGAAAAAATGAGGAAGACAAAAAATTTTTGGTGTGTTATTATCGAGTTCCGCCCGAGCGAGAGTCACTATATTTTCAACGCGCCCCAGAGTATGGCGACCAAGTATAGTTTTTTCTTTTTCACATGAGAAAAAATGACGTAATAATTAATGAGCCACCTCGATATGTCATCTCATCGCGTGAAGATTCAGTATATACACATACTCGTTAAGACGACACACTATATACTGATATGCGAATATACACGCACTCGATGTATTTACCCGGCTAATTAATTCGTACCCTTGCGCTCGTTAGTTGTGGAATTTTTCATCGCGTCGGCAGCCACAGTGCACGCACCTGCCATGCCTCAGATAATCTCCAAATAATTCGCCCAAATTTATGTTACATTAAAAAGCCATTTTTATTACCCACGCCTGTGAAATGACGTGCAAGTTGAATTTTATGAAAACTAAATCATCATATTTACACGTGCAAATTTAATTACTAATAATTAATTTTTTGTTTCATCATTAAAAAATTCAATAATTCAAAGTTAAAAACCGATAAAAGAATTTTATCATTAAAAAAAAATGTTTGTATAAATTTATGAAATAAAAATTTATGATATTTTTGTGTTTATACGAGAGAATGAAATTTTTTAAATAAATATACGATTGATAGACTATATACTGACAGTTGATGGAATAATGAGGCCTTAATTAATGAATTAATTTCAGACATCTCGATGAATGCAGCGGAAGTTCAGCCAGACGGCTACAATACACAGTTCATGGGGCGCTGCTACTTCCCAGCTGAATTCCAGGGCGAGTTCCTCATGCAAGTGAGTGGAACGGGCGCCAAAAGATTGAATAATAATATCAGAGAACCTATCCAGTATTCTTCAGTCAACATAAGCTACGATTCGATACCGATTTGGGGATACTGTCAACGGCGCATCGGTGAAAATGTTCTCCTGGTCGACATGTAAGTTTATAGCCCATTAGACCCTTATTTAATATTCCACTCTATCGCTATATACACACTACACGTATTTTCTCTTTTTTCCCCTAATTAATAGTCTTGTTCTCGGATAAGACAACAATCCTTAATCATCAATCACAAGTATCGTTGCGCAATGATGACGAAAAAAAGCTTTTAAACCCAACTGATTGATAGTTTGCTCAGGTATTCTCCCAGAGAGTATATATACAGAAAAGCCCCTGTGTGATGATTTATCTCATCGACAACTCGCTCCTACCCGCGCCTAATTCTTGTTCACTTCATCATCTGCCAAAAGTCATTCTCTGCTAAATTTATAACTTAATCCACTAACCCAGAGGAGATTAAATACGTCAGATTTTTCCTTTTTTCATACTATCAACAACGTCATTTTGAAATGAATATATTGCCGGATTAAATAGAGCCTAGATATGAAGTATAGCTCACAATTTTTATCAATAGAATTTATTTTTTTTAATTGAATAATGAAAAAAATTCAACTTGACTGATAAAAGCATAATTAAGAGTTTAAAATATATATACAAGATATGATGAAGCAATAATAAAGAAAAAAATTCAGTGACTACCATATCGAGGAATGTTTGTGAGCAGTATTTAGAACGATGACTAAGCCAACAGATTTTTGCAGTGAATTGCGACCAAGCGGATAAAAAACTTCCCGAAAAGGCTCGAAGAATTTTAAAAAAATGAAAAAAAAAAAAAAAATAAGAACACATAAGATAGACTGAGTCTCTATAACCGAGAGGAGGAAACCGAGTGTGGGTGTCGTGTGTGTCCCGGCAGGAATGCATAAATTGCCGTCTAACACACGCCCTCGGCGCGTGCTTGTATATACCCCGTGGTCCATGTAAAATCGTTAACGAGAATTGCCTTTATGCATCAACGTTTCCCCAAGATCAAAAGCACACTGAATGCAACAAATGTCGTTGCCAACCCTATGTCGGGCCCGTTGAAAAAATCCTCCATCTAATTAACCAAAAAAAAAAAACACACCAAATTATTTAAGACACACAAAAAAACTAACTCAAATTATTTTCAATTAAACAGGTTCTCAGAGGCCTACTGCATTAGGTGTATCCGACTGAAACTCAGATCTCCCAATGTCATCGAAGTTTTCTCCGAGAATCTGAACAAATGCTACACCTACGAGAGTGGAGCAATTGAATCCTGCGATCACCTGAACACCTCAGCAATTCTCTATCGTAAGTACACCATTAAGAATAAAACCAATCGCACCTCAATTAAAGTGTGCAAAAGCCGCTCAAGCCGGGGATAATCATCGCGATATAAAATATACGCGCCAATGCATATATGTATTGAGGTGAAGATAAGAGCGTGCATGACCTTCCGCACGCACATGCGTGCACCTTTCATATTTTTCTCACGACAACTCATCAATTAAAATGCCTGATGTATGCACGATTTGCATAATACCATTATATATATACGGAGGAGCGTTTATACTCAACAAAGTGCATCGTACTCACCACAGAAATCGTCGATGCTGACAAAATCCGAGATTGCAATTGAACTTTTCAATCAAGCGTGTATGTATCTCCATCTCGTTGATTTTCTGCCGTTTCCCAGGCTTTACAGGCGGAAGTGGCGATCGCCGGAAGACTTGTCGATGGCTGTCGATGATTAGCCGCCGATAATCGACAAAGTGCTCGAGCATAAGCCGCGCCAATTCTCGCCTGCATGCAAGCGTGACGACAACTTTTACCTGTAAATCGAGGAAAAAATGTTAGAAAAAAATGTAACACGCCATAGTTGGCTTTGGCATCTGAGAATCTCATTTTCAATGCCGTGGCCGCACACACTGGCATTTTGGGTTAATTGAGAGGACTCGTGAATTTATCAGCGCGAGTCCCAAACGTAGTGCCAAACGACCACCAACGCTCTCACTCTGTCTTCCCTGTCGCACTCACCTACTACAAACAGCGACGTTCCTTTATTTCTCGGCTTTTTTTATCTTGCCGCGCCTTAAGTCGCAGAGGCATTCTTTGCCGGCGTGGGAGTCCTGGCCTCGCCTCTTCAGCGTCGTCGCGTCCCGATCGGAGATCTCAGATGGTCAACAACGGTCGCGGGCTCTCGTATTGTGGCTGATGCGGCTCAATGAATGCCTTAAGCGAAAATATATATATCCAGTCAATTGACTTACCGCCACGGCCAATTTTTATCCAATCACTCAGTGCCCCATTTCCGGCCGTGGCTTATTTCCTCTGGTGCGCTAAGTGGCAGAGTACGACCCACGCTCTCATCACCGCGCCGAGGATCAATGAAGCAGGGGAAAATCGGTGAAAGGAGGCATCACACACAGGTATAGTGTTGAAAAATACCATGAATGAGTATGGCCTTGTCCGTGACCAAACAAAATCGTCCAGTAATGTCCGGTCTTGAAGAAATGAGAGTGAGAAGCTAAAGGAAACAAAAAAAATGAAGAAAAAATTTCCTCTTTGCCATCCCATTCTGTTGAGTTTTGCTCCGCAAATGGTCCAGAACTGATATTACCGATGGGTATTTACTCAAGTGAGAAATTTTTTATACTCACTTTGTCGATACACTCGATATACTCTCGATTGATTCCTCGCTTGGGGAAGATTATCCGGCGGCATGAAGAAATTTTTGTGGGCTCGAAACCTCAGAAATCGTTCAAGACGTCGTGTTCTACTCTCTGACGCCAGCAGGATGGTCCGGTTACCTGAAAATAAAAAAAGTCTCGTGTTACTTTGGGGCAGACGTGTGTAAGCCAATAGAAATTGGCCGAAGCCCCTCTGTTTATTAAAACAGAGTCTAACGCGAACGTCGCGTGAAATGAACGCGGAGCAATACGAATGGGGGTGAAAAGACCCCGTTGACAAAGGAGTGTTTCCACTATATATTTCCGGTATAAGGGCACGGGTATTGTCCCCACAATGCACCAAAATTCTTACCCAACCTCAACATTTCGTTTAGATTCTGATTTATTAAATAAAAAATTTTACCTAGTTCAAATAACACTGTATACGTGTCTCCATGAGCATTTCCGCAAATTGTCATGTTAATTTTTTCTTTAAAAAGAAATCGCCGAGTCTTTGGCGTTCACGAGAATTTATGTTTTTTTGTGCAGGAACAAAGGAACTCGGTGGATATCCCATCAGAAATGAATTCTGCCCAATTGCCGGACGCTACCGCTTTAAATACAACATTAACGACGGATCCGAGGAGAAGAACGAGTGCAATTCATTCTCATCCGACTTGGACAATTGCCCTGATGGCTCGATGTTCCACCTGCAGTTCAAGAAATGCTCTTTCGAGAATCACGGTACGTCTGCGATGGACGTATTGACAATTAACTGACTGAGTTATTACTAAAAGTACCTTCTACCCTGCAGTCTGCCCTTATTTTTTTCTACTGTTTTTCTTGCGATTACATCGTTTCCTCTATCAATCCGTTGCTCAATCTACCTCTGCATATGCATGTGTGCTGCTTACTCATTCAACCATCCAATCACTCAAGTTAATCATCAACCTCGAAAGTTAGAAGCATCTTTTTTTCCTTGATATTTTGATTACATACCTGCACAATACTCCGTACACTGACTCCGATGCAGAATCACCACAAAATGTCGAGCAAGTGGAGGTTATGGCCGCCATCTTGTGAAATAATCACTTTTTTTACACTTTTCTTGATGCTTTTTTTGTAGATATCTCATTTAATTGCCTTGGGAGCTGGCCTGGGCCCAATAATTCACGTTACCTGGCTCTTATGGATTCTCAAATTGGCGGGGAATCGCGTCCACAATATCGCTGCGGGGTGAGTGTATATACGCGTCGTGAGTCGACAATTTTCCACGCGCGGGTGGTGTCGCCACGGGTGGCCAAAGCCGGAACTAAATTCAAAATTTTTGACTTTTGATTAATGATAATATATTATTTTTTCAGCTGTATCATATTGATAATAAGGGAAGGATTTATTTGGCCTTTAGCAGTGACTCGAGTTGCACTGAAAATCTGGACAATTCAACGAGTGGTTACGAGACACTAATTCTTACCCGAACGACCAATCAGCGGAGGGTACCCGATTATGTGACGACTCATTTAGCATCGTTAGTAGCATCTAAAAATTGTATAAAATTGTATATTGCGAGAAAGCCAAGCGGAAATTGACTTTTTACTGATGATAATCATGAGGTGGCGAGTTGTAACTGTGTACTTTTGTTCAGGTATCCCAAGTGGGCACAAGGCGAATGGCAAGAGTCCCTCATTGTTAACGGCACGATGACTTTCAATGATCTCAACGGTTATCACAGCTATACTTTCGTGACTGTCGACTCCAACGAGGAAAACGGCCGATATATTGTCTACTCCAAGGACCACTGGTTAGTTGGATACATTTTTTATTGTTCCATCAAAAAAAAAAAAAAAAATGAGTTTAAAAAATTTTCATACTCACTGAAACATAGCTATTATTGTTATGAAGGAAAAATAAGCAAAAAATTTAATTTCACAGCGAGCAGGAAGCCTTTTTGTGCCTTATTATGCGTCAGAGGAGTGAAAACGTCTTGGAGTTTAAAATTGGTAATTTACCGCGTTCAATGAAATTATAATTCAGGGTTATAACTAATAAAAATTCAATTCTAGGAATGAATTTGAGCTTTGAGTATGCCCGCAACCTGTGTGACGATACAAATTTAGACAAAGTCGCATGGATGACACAATCGCGTAAGTATTACAGCAAAAAATATTGCATGAAGGACCGTTGAGTGATTTAAATTTGCTCAATGTCTGCATTCACATCACGCAGGCATAGAACGAGTGGTAGAATCTCCGTGTCCCATCACTGGCCACTACATCGGCAAGATACCCGATCTGCCGGGCACGTGCGCCGAATTGAGCAGCAACTGCAATACTCGCGAGATTATGTACTACAAGGTGACCGACTGCGACACTGGCGAGCTATACGAAGGTAAAATAATGCAGATGGAAATTTTTTTCCCTGCGTAAAATAATATATTGCATTGAAATTGTGAATGAATTGTTGGACAGAGCGGACTTACGTGTGTCTCGGCCAGTGGGAGGAGAAGGGAGTCATGTACACATACACGAAGCGCAACGACTCGGACGTTAATGAGTGCTTTGTAGGCCTCATCGTCAACGACGAGGAGATTTACATCAAGGAAGCCGGGAATCATTGTCTGCGCAACATAGATCCGCGCGCGGTAGGCATGCGCCTCTACAAGAAAGGTAATTGCTTATTAATTGCTGATGAAAATTCGAGATAATCAAAAATTCACAACTACTGCTTGGTTTTCAGGACAATGCTATGGAAGTTCCGCTAGTCCTGCTCCAGTGCCAATGAAACCCATTCCACACGATCCCATCATGAGAATAACATCCACGACAGGGACGATAATTGCGCTGCAACCCACGACAACACCCAGGCCCTCATCTGCAACACGAGTGTCTACGAGTTGGCTAGAAATTGCCACGTTTGTTGCACTCGTTTATGGTTTCATCAACTGTTATGCCATTAGGTATATTTAAATTGTGAGAATTAGCTCTAATTTTATATTATACTTAACGTTTTTATACTTCCTTGTATTGTGAGGATGTTTATAGGAAAGTTCGTTTGTAGCTCACGGGCAATGATGCCACACATGAGTTTCAAATGAATCATGAGTCATTAATATTTATTTTATCGACAAGCAGCAGTGTACTCACCCACGTAATATGGTGGTCTTTCAAAACTCGCAATTTATACACGAGAATTTATTCTTACACAATGAAAATTAATGACAATCTATTTTCATAATTTTTATATTGTCATGTTAAACTGCCCTACTTATATATCGAATTATTTCAAGTAATAATTCACAATTCATAGAATTAAAAAAAAAAAGAAAATTTTTTTTTTTGAAATAATTTTAGATTATCTGTCAAGTTCTGAATGTTTTAATACATAACAGTCAAGTATCATGAAATAAGAAAGAAAAAAATATAACATTGAATCAAATTTAATTTAATATTAAATTTGCGGGATATATACTTAAAAGTGTCGTGTGTATTGGAACGAAAATAATTTATGTGAGTTTATTTTTTACGCAACTTGAGCAATAATTACATAAAATAAGATTAATAGTTCCTGTATAAACTGATACATTTTCTTAAATATCTGCCTCATTATGCTAGGCTGCGTATGTAAATATATGTAAACTTGTTAAATGCTAATTTAGTTTATAGAGAAAAAAAATGTATTGTGATTGCCTCTAACCTGTAAGCAGAGGCTTTATCGGCAGGTGCATTTATTTTTACAATGAAAAATATTTGATAATGAGAGAGAAAAGAGAGAAAGAGCATTAATGAATAATAAAAACTACAAGTTTTTTATAACATCAAATCAATAACGTAAATGAATAATTTTTCTTCAATTTGTTCATTTTCTTTATTTTTATATAAACACAACAAGTTCCCACACAATAGTTTTTATTTCTTACGAAAATAATAATGACTTTTATGAACAGACATTCTTACAATCTTATATGATTATTTTGAGCATATAAAAAAGGTAACAAAAATACTAAATCGCTTTATTAGCAATTTAGACTATATACAAAAAAAATGACTGCAAAAACTATATATGGAATTTTTCCATCATAAGATCACAATTAGATCACAAAAAAAAAAAGGAAAAATAAAAAAACTATTTTATGCCAGTAAGAATAGTCTTTTTTGTCGCTTAGAATATAGAAAAATACCTTTATTATGACCATTTATTTGATTATTAAAGCTCTTTCAGTGCTGAAGAATATGAAAACGGAAAAGTCGAATTAAATTTTATTTTATTCTCTCACATTTTCTTTATAGGAAATCACGTAAATTAATCGACGTCATATTCCTTGAAATATAGAAAATAAATTATTGAAACTGCGATGATGGAGAAGCGAAATTCCCCAAACAAAGCAAGTTATAAATCAATGTTTTCGCCATTTATATAATCTTTAAATAAATAGTATTTTTAAAGTAAGTTTATGTGTGACGGAATCTATATATGAGAGAATAAAATACAGTTTAAATCGAATGTTAATTTGATATTCTTCATAAGAAAAATTAATAACTAAAAAATTTGACTTATTTTCGTTGCTGAAGAAGAAATATAATGAAGCTTTAAATTTCACAATTGTTATAATAAAAATAGAAAAACAAACGGAAAACTTATTTTTACTTTTAAACAAAATATCAAGTAATATTATGAAACAAAAAACACCGAAAGAACAGAAAAAAAAAACTTCGAAAAATTATGGAAAATAGTTGTTATGTCTATTAAGTAGTTGGTCATGACAGTAAATTTATAATTCTTACATATTAACTGACTATCGCGGGAACTAAGTTCTAATAACGTATCGTTTAATTTGCTCCGGAGATGCTTTGTAGTCGACGTTCATGAAAACACGTCGATTTTTGGCGTCCGAAAGCAGCCCATTCCACATCTGGTCTCGCTATGTAAATATTTTCGTTAAAAACTTATTAAATTATCTTCAAAGTTTTTCGAAATTAAATTATTTTACAAAAATTTTAACACACAATTTTCATATCCAACTAATAATAGTAATTTTTTTCATGCACAATTTAAGAACATCACTTCAATATTTTGAAGAAGAAATAACTCAGGATAGAGGCACCACTCATCATTTCTTACACGTGTCTCCCAACTAAATCCCCTCTTCTTGTTATTAAGCCAGAAATATTTCAACCGTAAAAATGTCCTTTAAATTGAAAAAAAGAAGAAAAATCATGCATTGTGTAGATCAGGGGTATAAACAAAAATTTTATATCTATCGGCTAGTTACTATACGTCATTTTGAACTGTGGATGCTTCAATGTGCCGAAAATCCCCTTTTTAACTGAACGAAACAAGTTGTAGGCATGCGCGAGTTAAGAAGCGATGCGCATGCGCACAAGTACCTTCTCCCCCTCGGATTGACAACAATCTAACGGTAGAAACCAAGAATAAAATGCTTCCTGAAATTCTCAAAAGTGTGTTACCTCAAAAGTTTTAAAGTTTCCACAGATGATGAGTGTGTGTTTGGCGCGAGTCAAAGCAACACATACTCTTTGCGGATCCGAGAGAAATCCTATGCCACTGCTGCGTACACAGGACATGACGATGACGTCCCGTTCCTGGCCCTGGAAACTGTCAACAGTATTGACCTCCGTGACGGCTTTTTGACGAATTTTTTCCGGAACTTGAGCGAGTCTACGGCAAAATCAACAGATAAAAGGTACATTCACATTAAAATTTAAACAAAACAATCAATGACCATACCTTTCTTTGAGTTTGGCGTTAATGAGTGTCCGCTGATCGTTGTAAGGTGTAATAATTCCAATTTTCAATGGAGAGTCCAATTTCTCGAGATTGGTGTGCATCAACATGGTGTAAATCATGTTAGCGACAAAGGTTGCTTCGTCAGTATTGAAAAACTTTCTTGTCTGATCCTGGACCGAGGCGAGATTGAGAACTTTGTAAAAATGGAATGGAAGAGGAAGCATTCTGACGGAGTTTTTCAGACGATTGTCATAAAAATACTTATTCGGCCAAAATGCAATAGGATATGCCATACGGTATTGGGTATCCAAGATGGTAACGGGATTTCGGGAATGACCATCAAAGACATTCTGCAAGCGGGCAAACAGTGACTGATCCATTCCATATCGCTTGGCTTCCATCGAGAGCACAGTGGCTGGCAGCTGTTTTGGGTCACCAACCAGCACAAACGTCGAAACTCCCAGCATGAGTGGTATCAGCGTCTCAGCTTCAGTGGTTTGTGTCGCTTCGTCAACAATGCACACATTTATTTTTGCCTTATTGATCCCAAAAATACTTTCCATATGGTTCGTATAGCACGAGGACAGAGTACACGTGATAATATCCGCACCCATAATCAATTTTTCCTCAGTCTGTCGACGATATCTCTCCATCTGTCTTGGATCTTGGTTGCGTGAGTTTTGAGCTGCCGTTAAAGCAGTGTACTTCGCTGCCATACACTCGAGCTTGCGCATCAATGTTGTCTTACGATTGGCGGAAACTGAGGGACACTCAATCTCAATTTTAACGGTATTAATGCGTGCTAGCAGGCCGCTTATTTCAAGCTCGATACTCTCGAGTTTCTCGTGCTCACCCATAGCCTTTTTAATCTCCCGACTTGTCAGCTCCACTAAAGAGATCCTTTTCACAGCCTCGTTCATTGAATCTGTCCGCCCAATTCGAACCATTTTAAAGCGATTTTCTACCGGTAGATTACTTCGAATTGCCAACAGTCTAATGGCGATTTCATCGATAGCTGCATTCGACGGTGCACAAACAAGTATTCGCCGTTCTTTCTGAGATTGATAGTGATTTTCACCGTAGAGGATCTCCGAAATGATGTTTACGATGACTTTGGACTTGCCGGTTCCCGGTGGCCCTTGAATCAGACAAATCTTCGGTGTCTCCTGGACTACCGTCCGTGCAATTTGCAGTACAACTTCTGTTTGTCGTGGATTCAGGTTATCACCCGTAATGAACTGATAGGCTGCATAATCACCGACTTGCGGCAGTAGATATGATTCCAAATTGGGCTTGAGAATAGGCTTGAGAAGCGGAGACATCGGCAGGGACTGAAGAGCCTGGACCGTTCGCATGTTTGAGCGCAAGTAACTCACAGTCTTTATTCTCAATATGGAGTTTGTGGAGATTTCGACGTTCAGCAACTTTGTTGTCACCGTATAACTTAGCACTATGTATGGATCTGATACATACTGAAGTAAACCGGGGTTATATCGAATTGCCTTCGTTTCATATGTACTGTGAATCGCGCTAATGTACGCAAACAGCTCCATCGGTTTATCATCATTTGCTTTTTGCTGCGATGGCAGGCCCATAATCACAAGATCGCCGAAACGCGGATACAAACACCTTTGTGCGTCCCGTTTGTTGACTAGAACATACAGCCCGAACGACGTGAGAACAATGTCTTTTCCAGGAACTGACACTCGTGTTGCTGAGTTTGGTATAATTGACGCGAAGACTGTGAAATGCTTTTGGTTTCGATGACGCTCTTCATAGTCTGTAGAAACGCGGTGCCAGAGCTCGAGTGCTAGCAATGGCGACATGATCTTGTAGTAATCTTCGTACGAGCTGTAGGTCGTTAAAAGTGGACACAACGCGTTGGCCCCAACGACTGGAGGATCGGTAGTCATTGTTCGCTGCTCTACCAGCCACGATGGACGCCAATGTAGGACGCAGTTTAAAAACTCTTCCAATCGCGGAATATTCGCAACATTCAAAGCATTTGGAAACTGCCCCATCATCTTGTCTTTACCCTTGCACTTTGTCATAGTATTGCCGGGGTCGATATCAAATTCACGAACTCGTACGTTGTCATTGAATGTAACCTTCTTCTTCGGCCTAAAAACAGCAATGGGTTCCTCATTTTCCTTTTGATTGGATGAGCGATCGATCAACGGTATAAAAGCGTCTTGACCATCCGACTCAGCTGTGGGCTTTACTGATGGGATATCTGCGGGTGCGGGCACAATTGGTTCCTCTTTTCGTTGAATTTTCGACTTCTTTGGAGGTATCGGTAGTGCAGGTATCTGAATAATTTTTCTGGGAAGTTTATCCACGTTTTTTGCCTTTGATTCGGGCTCTGGTTTTGGTTCAGGCTCATTTTGAACTTCAGCAATATCCGGAACCAAAAAATCCCCACGTGTTTTTTGGGTAATTTTCGCACGTGGTTTATTCACACGTTTAACTGACGGTTGATCGTTATTATTCTTTTTGCTTTTTTCATCAGCAATTTGTTTCAGTCGCTCCTTTCGGTCTTCTCGAATCTGTTTTTTCTCTTGGCTTGAGACGAATGATGGCCGTCGCGCTTTTGGTTGCGCATTGGAGAATTTGTACTTTAATCGCTCCAGCTTTCGCGCTGTACGGGTCTCAGAATCTTCGTTATTGTGCGCCGTGCGACTCACTAACTTGGTCGTGGAAAAAATATCGATTTCCGCTAACGCGTCTGGACGATTCGAGCTCTGCGACGGTCCGGCCGATGGTCTTGTCGATGATCCGATCGATAGTTTTGCCGATGGTCCTGCTAATGATTCGGTCGATGGTCTGGCTGATGTTCCTGCCGATGATCCGATCGATGATCTTGCCGATGACCCGGTCGATGGTCGTGCCGATGATCCGATCGATGTTCTTGTCGTCGAGGATGCGGCCGATGGTCTTACCGATGATGCGATCGATGGTTTTACCGATGATGCGGTCGATGGTTTTACCGCTGGTGCTGTCGATCGTTTTGTCGCCGGTGCTGCCGATCGTTTTGCCGCCAATGCGGCCTGTGGTTCTACCGACGAGACGACGGTGCAACTGACACCGTGGCGCTCTCCTCTTGGCATATGTGGCGGTGCAATCCGTTGAATTTTTTTAATATCTTTTGCAGACAGCCTGACTATGGGAATTCTCAAATCCGCGCTTCTACGTTTGATTGCCTCCAAACTCTGCAATGCACTTGACGAAATCGAGGTCGAAGGCACAGGAGGCGGTGGCTCTTCTTCGTCAACATCAGGAGATGGAGGAGGGGGAGATTCAATATTTACAGCATCTCTCTCATCTTTAGATGATTGTTTTTCTTGCCGAGAATTCGCTTTTTTACGTTTTTTTTCGATAGATTTTTCCTCTGAGCGGTGAAGTTTTTTCTTTTTTTCTTTTTTCTGTTTTTTAATCTTAATTTTTATTTTCACAGGATGGTCAGTAAGTTTTTGCGCAGCTGAACGAGCCGCTGGTTGTGCCGCAATCGGCTTTGAAGCAGATTTAACGGCGATTTTACTAACACTTTCAATTTCTCCTTCACTTAGATAACCGGGCTCAGCAGAATAATCCATCTCCATTTCTGAAAATTCCGTTTCTTCTTCTGGAAATTCCATTTCTCCATCTGGAAGATTCATTTTCTCGCTTGAATCATCCACTTCAGTGTCTGGAAGATCTTTTTCTACGTTCGGAAGATCTGTTTCCACTTCTGCAGCATTTTCCATAGCTTCATCGCTATCTTCTACATCTGGAGCAGCACTCACTTGTGGTTCCTTCTTAATGCTCTGCAACACCAATTGACTGGACATAATTCTGTCAAGCCATCGATTATTAATTCCCACGTCATAGCCCTCCTCTTCTTCGTCAGACAGTATGATCAGCGGCGGCTCCTCTTCGTCACTGCAGAATAAATCCTGATCAGTCTCCATCTTGCAGTTAACGTCGCCATTATTCGCTGTATCATCCTGATCAAACAATTGCGAACTCGGAAAGACATCGTTGACATCTGTTCGCAGCTCAACAATATTGTCTGCCGAATAACTCGTCGGCAAATGCTCCTCTTGTACTGTGACATTATTATCACTCGATGGCCCGGCCGTCGACTCATATTCCGGCGATGGCGGAATAAATACTTCCTCCATCTCATCATATTCATATTTTATCAGCACTTGCCCGTGTTCTGCCGGCTTCTGTGGGAATAATGTGCCATTGCAGCTTGATGATGGGCCTGCCGACGAGTGAGTCTGTCCATTGGCAACAACGTTGCTAATTGGCACTGGAGGTCTTGCTGCTGGTGTTTCCTGAGGTTTTTCATGATCAGGATTTTCCCTTGGCACTTCTGGGACTACGAGTGCCGCACACCCGGGCACACTTGGCTCGAGATCGATGTTAATGACTTCCAGCTCGTCATCTGCAGCAATTTAAATGGTTAAAATTAATTCAATTATCCAATCAAATGATGCGTATAGAAAAAAATTACCATCGTCAATAACAATTTCTTCAGTTTTTATTTTTTTCAAAGCGATTGGGTCTGTCACTGATTCCGATGCACGCTTACGAGATGATTCAGCATTGGCGTCAGTTTCCGATTCCTACAAAGTCGGAAAATATTATTCACATGATGTTAAATATCGTAGATTAGAAAATAGTCAAGATAAAAATATGCTCACATTCCACTGCTGCAACCGATAGACGTAATGTTCGTTAGGCTTAATCTCGTGATTGCCAGGTACGCCTAATCCGATTATGTCGTCCAGTTTCAGGTCCCGGGGAGTTTGTGATGTTAATCTGCAGTAGTTAACATAAACGCCATTTCCACTCTAGATGATCGAAAAATAAAATAATCGTTAGGTTGGCATATAGATTAATTTTTTTTAATAAATAGTTTTACCTTTTTATCAGCTATTGTGATCCCATTGGCGCTCGCCGTGAAAATGCAGTGCATTCGAGATACAATCAAACTATTACATACTATTTGATTGTTCACTTTGTCCCGTCCGCAGTTGTACTAAAAAAATAAAAGTTTTTTTTTTAATATTAATATACGTGTAAGATAACTTTACATCGAAATAATACAGTGGTTCCAGGAATGTTATACAATATACTCCTGGAGGTATTATAAGGGATATATCTTACCGTCTGTCCAGCCTCAAGGGTTACTGTTTCCGTTGAATTAAGCCGTTTTAATATAAATCGACTCATTATTATTAAATGTTTGTTATGACGGTAGGCGACGAGGCAACTTAACCTATCATTCACGGTACATTTTATTTGTGTGTTTGTGTACACAACTCAAAGCACAACTGTGATTATAAATGCCCGTTTTAATAATACTGAGCTTATGGCAATTTGAATAACAATAAAATAACGTTATAAACTTGATTAACCAAGAATAATCAGGGTATTTTATTGTTCCCACTGACCTGCACCAACCTACACCATACAAATGCCGAATTTTTTTTTTTTTTCAGTGCTTATAGTATAGTGCGTCGCCATTCGCTCATTTTTCCCGCCGACCGTCGGCCATTTCATGTGGCGCCATTCTTCAAACGTAGAATTATGCAAACAAAAAAATTTATTTTACCTAAAAAAATAAAAAGATTTTATTGTTGTTATATTTGGTAATAAAATTTACTAAATTTTAGTTTAAAATTAAATTTTACAGTATAGGGTAAAAGAAATCTAAAAAAACATGATCAATTTAGAAGTCCGAAACCTTGCGTAGACTTGTAACTTTTTTATATATTTTTAAAGATACAACAAAAACACATAAAATTATATTTATAACTTAAAAAAATTATGTTATGCTGATAGGCGATAAGTACAAAGGTATTTCGAGGACATCAGCAAGACGTATATCGTTCTCATTGGCCAATGGTATACTCTCTTCAAAGCGTATGTATGTGTATATATATGGTCATACACACTTGACGCTTATTTGCATGACAGAATTTTTCTATAAAATTGAGTGTATGTACAAAGTACAAACGTCGCTAATACAAACAAATTTAGCATTGAAATTTCATCATTTGATCAATGTGGTGGAAGTCAACGAAAAATAGTTCCGTGTCTACGTGGCTTAATTACATGTGACGAGTTGCAGAACAATCTAGGTACTTCTGCGAGTTCAATCAGTAAATATTATTATTTCATATTAACCGCAGGTTCCTTGATATAATCATAAACAATTCATTGAAAACTTTGTGAAATACTGTTATGTTTTCAAATCAACGTGTTTTCTCTCCATCAAAACAATTACTTAAACAATACTTGAGTCCCAAACAAATGATGCAATATTTCTGTTAAATTGTGTTGTGTCCGAATTTGCTTTACAATCACATAAAATCGCCAATGTCAACAGTAAAGGTGCTGTTTATCAGTAGAATGTGTCACGGAAATATACGTAAAGTAAATATTATTTTCTCCATAACCTCACTTTTAAAGTAGTATCTAGGAAATCAGTGCATCAACATGACTATATCAACGTGCAAGCCAAAAATGTGGCTTTTATCATGCATCCTGCTCTTTGGCTGTGTTCTAACTCAAGAGGAACATCAGGAGGTACTTGTAATCATTTTTTTCACCTTGAAAAAAAATATATAATTGTCTATTTAATTTCAGAATCGCAGTACTGGCTTAGTAACCGAGCCAGACGATCCACTGCTGCTATTTTCAACACTCGGCGGATCTTTTGTTGGCGTGGGACAAAGATCCGGCTCGATTCGCTGGCGGCAGGACAATGAACCGGCGGTGAAGGTGCCGCGCGATGTCTCACAGAAAATGGTACCAATGTTCCTGCCTGATCCAAAGGACGGCTCGCTCTATCTCTACGGCGCAGAGCTCGAGGTGCTGAAAAAGCTGCCTTTTACGATACCGCAGCTCGTGGCAAGCAGTCCCTGTCGCAGCAGCGACGGTATCCTCTATACGGGTCGCAAAATTGACACGTGGTTCAGCATTGACCCAACAACGGGCGACCGGGAGCAACTGCTAGGTTTTAACGAGGCGGCGAGCACTTGTCCAGTAGAGACACAAGATGCAATCTACGTGGGACGAACTGAATACAACATAATCATGGTTGACAGCAAGCGCAAGGAAAGAAAGTGGAACATCACGTTCTACGACTACTCAGCCGTGAAAATGGCGATTGAAGAGAATGACTATGACTTGGTGCATTTCACCACGAGTTCGACAGGCCGCGTGGTCACTCTGGACCGCAGATTGGGCGCGGTTTTGTGGGAATTGGACCTGGGCAGCCCGGTAATCGCCGTCTACAGTGCCAGCACAGACGGCCTCGTTGCCGTGCCATTTACCGGCGTGGCCGAGGGAACACTGGACAGTATTCTGCAGAAATTCACCCTGAAACCCAACGACATCCAGCTGTACCCTACGCTCTACGTGGGCGAGCACGTGCACGGTCTCTACGCGCTGCCCTCGCTCGTAGACTCGTCCACCGCGACAATTTCCAGCGCTAGCGACCAACTGATGCTCGAGGGTCCGCGAATTCTGCTGCAGGTGGACAACCTCGAGACCAGCGACGAGGAAAACCTCTCTTTCGGAACGGTGGAGGATGACTACGATGAAAATTCCCCTCAGGGAAATTTAATTGTCCTCGGGCATTACAAAGTCCCGGCCGAGTACAAGCCGCAGAATCAACCATTACAAATCACCGGCCGTTCCGATCCAGTCATCCACTCTGAGAGATTTGGCAACATCTCAAATAGAATCAACATTATCGTCCAGTCGGACGACGTTCTCAATGGGAGTGTGGAAGTAAAAACCTGGCGTAACTCTGTGCGACGTATATTTGACCTGTCGAATTGGTTTTACCACCGAGAAGTAAGCCTGTACGTGATGGTTCTGGTGATTTTCTGCGGGCTTACGGCCTTTGCCATGTGGCGGCTTTGGGCCAGAGTTCGATCGATTGAGCAGATAGCTCAGAGTTCCAGAGACAACAGTCGTACAAATAGCAATGGAACACGCGACGGAGACACGGTTGAGCCCGAACCGACGGGCGAGGGCATCGTGAAAGTCGGAAAAATTGCCTTTAACATCGAAGAAGTGCTTGGTAAGGGATGTGAGGGAACATTTGTGTACAAAGGCGAGTTTGACGGGCGATCCGTGGCAGTAAAACGCCTCCTGCCCGATTGTTTCACCTTTGCCGATCGAGAAGTCGCCCTGCTGCGGGAATCTGACGCTCACGCCAACGTCGTGCGATACTTTTGCACGGAGCAGGACCGCATGTTTCGGTATATCGCTCTGGAACTGGCCGAAGCGACGCTGCAGGATTATGTTTTGGGCAAGTACAACCGTCAGACTATCTCGCTGAAGAGTATTTTGGTCCAAGCGACCGCCGGGCTGTCCCACCTGCACACCCTCGACATTGTTCACCGAGATATCAAGCCGCACAACGTGCTGCTGTCGGTGCCGGGCCCGCGCGGTGAGGTCCGCGCCATGATCTCGGACTTTGGCCTCTGCAAGAAGCTGCAGCTTGGGCGCATGTCCTTCTCCCGTCGCTCAGGCGTTACCGGCACTGATGGCTGGATCGCGCCGGAGATGCTCAATGGAGAGCGCACCACCTGCGCCGTTGACATATTCTCCCTTGGTTGTGTGTTCTATTATGTTTTGTCTAACGGAAAACACCCCTTTGGCGACGCCCTTCGACGCCAGGCCAACATCCTGTGCGATGAGAGCGATTTGTCGGCTCTACAAATTACTGGCAGCGACAAAGAACTCGCGCTTATTCTTATTAGAGCTATGATTGACGCTGATCCCACCCGACGACCGCCTGCACTTGCTGTGAAGAACTATCCCTTCTTCTGGGACTCTCCACGCATCCTAAACTTCTTTCAGGTAAAGTTTTAAAGAACGTTATTATGTTTTGAAAAAACCGGTTTCTTTTCTTTAAGATATCTTGAAAACTGTTAGAGATAGGAAAGTTTTATGTAATATCTTTTTTGTAGAGCATTTTTTCGGCTACAAAAAATGTAGAGTGTAAAAAATCCATGCACCCTTTGGTTATCGAGATAATTTTAAAATAAAACGAACTTGTAGTTTTATTACCACTGGGAATTTTTTTTGCAGGAAGTCAGCGATCGGGTGGAAAAGGACGATCCAGATAGCGTGGCATTGATGGCCTTGGAGGCTGGAGCTGATAGAGTCGTCCAAACAGATTGGCGGTCATGGATTGACATCGAGGTTGCGAGTGATCTGCGGAAATACAGGAGCTACCGAGGTGAAAGCGTGCGAGATCTTCTTCGTGCACTGAGAAACAAGGTAATAAATTAATTCGACAATAAATGTGACTGCTTGTCAACAATAAATAAATTTTTAGAAACATCATTACCGTGAATTGACGCCTGAGGCGCAAGCCAGTCTCGGTGAAATTCCCGAGAAATTCACAGACTACTGGCTGTCGAGATTTTCACATCTTCTGGCGCACAGCTGGTGTGCCATGCAGAATTTCCGCAATGAGGCAGCACTCCGAGGCTATTTTCATCCGGATTATGAATTTACGACCTACGAAGCCTACTCCGTGATCGTAAATTTACCCCTGGTTCGTCCGGAACAGACGCTGTATCCGTCGAATGATGTAGACGACAACAAATCGCTTAATCATCACTGGCGGCTGCGCAACGGCATCGACTGGAGTCCCAGTCGTGCGAGATTTCGACCGAATAAGAGGAAACCGGAGAGAAGAAGACCAGAGCGCTCGGTTGTCTGGACTTTGCCATCGGCCAATGTACCAGCGCCCGTTTACTCGCGATACGAGTAATTCGGTGCGATGTGTGTTGACGAGAAATAACGTCGGCCATAACTTGTGATATTTCTTAGTTAACCTGATCGTACAATTGGACTGAAATTGAAAACAATACCGCGATAATATTATTATATAAAAAATAATGAAAAGAGAAAAAAAAACATTTGTACTTTCATACATCACTGGTTTTTCTGTTGCAATTATCATCTCGAATGTCTAAACTTGAAAAAGGCGTCAAAAAAATTAAGATCTTTTTTTCTCGTTTATATTTTGATAAGAATACAAATTGGATTAATTTTGTTAAGGACCTTTTTTTTTGTAGGTGATAAAATTCTCTGCAAAAAAGATCTCTTATGAAAAATTTCTATCTTCAATAGTTTAGAAGATATTTTAATTTAAAAAAAAGCATGATAATTTTGTATATACGAATTTTTGCCTTTAATCATGCAAAATAATTGTTGTTGAATTTTTCAAGCACAAATGACACATTTACATATATATTTCTTTTTTTTGTGAACTCGATAATACAAATAGTGCCAGCATGATTTTTATCAGAGAACTTTTTTTTTTTACTTGAAGTGATGGATTTTTTACAAGCACAGCAAATCACAATTTACTGTAAATCTGTACAAGTATAAATAGATATAATGTTATTTATATAATAATAATAATAATAATAATATATATCTAGGATTTGCTCTGAAGCAAAAATAATCCACATTATGTAAATAGTCATTTGTGAATATAAATATATTTCTGTATATTTTCACATTAGTTTTCGTAAAATATAGCTTAATAAAATAAATACAATAAAAAATATAAGAAATATTATTTCAAAAGATGTCGGAATGACTAGCAAAATTTTCAGATATTGTGTGTAATTTAAGAATCTTCAGGACTTCCTCCTTTTCCGTTGAGTGGAAGCCATTTTTTTCAAGCGACTGAATTTCATCAAGAGGCGTAACTCCCCGAGAATTTCGACAACGCGCATCAGCACCAAGTCTCAAAAGCACTTCGACGACTTTTAAAAATCCCCCTCTGACTGCCAGGTGCAAAGGAGTATCGCCAAGAAAGTCTTTGGCATTGACATTGATCGTCGGACAATTGAGCATGACTTTGACACTCGCGACAGACCCGTTGGAGCACGCGACGTGAAGCGGAGTGCGCAGTTCGATGCGAGTGCGAGCATCCACATTGGCGCCAGCATCCAAGAGTATCTGCACCAGCCGTACCAGGTCATTTCCACTGGCCGCGTGTAGGGCAGTCTCTCCACGGGCATTGGCGGCGTTAATCCCAAGCGGAACAACCCGACTGCGGTCTCCGAGTGCGTCCTGAGCCGGAGCGCACTTCTCACACACGCAGAGCGGATGACAGAGTCCCGGAGGTTCCTCGGCAGCCAAGAAATGCGGGCCATCAAGCCCGAGATAGTAGCAAGCAAGTCGAACATCACCAGCATTAATGGCAGTCACGAGTTTGTCGGCTTTGCTGGTTTTCCGCGGTGAACTGGCCTCATCCGGAGTTTTGGGCTTGCGCCACTCGAACGAACGTCGCCGCGGGACTTTGAGAATGTTCTCAGGCTGGTTTGAGAGATGCTCCTCAAGCAAACGAAACACATGACTGTGCGCAACAGTCATAGGCGTCTGACCGCGCCGGTTGGCAGCTCGCGGATCCGCTCCGTGCTGTAGGAGAATCTCCACGATGGCTTTGTAGCCCCATTTCGAGGCGTAATGCAGGGCAGTGTCGCCGAGAATATTCGCGGCATTCGTATTCACATTGATGCCCATTTGTTCGGAAAAATAGAGCAGCGCTTTGGCGCAAGTTTCGTGGCCGTGGTCGGCGGCGAGATGAAGCGGACTGTTGCCGCGGTTGTCCGGAGCACTCGGATCCGCATCGGCATGCAGGAGGAGTAAGACTGTGTTCTGATGTCCGCGGGACATGGCACAGTGCAGTGGAGTCTGTCCTTCCGCGTCAAGTTCGCTGGGACTCGCGTGATGCACCAGGAGAAAATCCACAACCGTCACGTGGCCAGTGAGGCTTGCAATGTGCAGCGCAGTTCGGCCTCTCTCGTCTTTCGACTTGACGCTGGGCCAGGCCGACTGTTCAATTTGATTCTCGGTATAGCTCTGCTCACACTTATCGCATCGACACAGCGGGTGGCACAGCTTGAGCTGCGAGGGCGGCTTGTAGTGTCGCTGGCTGAGAATTCGCTTGACTTCGTCGAGATCGCCGCGGGCAATTGCGGAAAAAAGTCGACCAAGTTGGAGAAGTTTGTCTTGCGGATTTTCCTGCGATGTTAGGGACAGTGTCAGCTTGTTATTCGTCAGCACACCCGATCTGACGTGCTCGAGGGCGGCCTCGAGCGATGCCACGAGGAAGCTCACCTCGTCCGCGTCGTTCGCCACGTCGGATGAAAAGCGAAATTGCTTAATAAAGGTGAGTTGTGCGATCCAATTGGGCAGCCCCGCTCCGACGATGATGAAAATGAGAATTGGCAGCAGGTCGTCGGAGCTCAGGGGCTCGAGTCCTTCGGAAATGTAGTGCACTGCTCGCTTTAGGCAGCCAATCTTCCCCAGCACTGTGAGAAAGGTATCGAGGCGCGATAACTCCAATTTCCCACGTGCTATCGTTTGCAAGTCCTGCTTGATGTCTTGCAGGTTGAGCTCGTGAATATTTCGAATGGTTTTATTCAGTTCTGCGTCCTGTTGTGAGGTATTTGCCGACACTGCTGCCGGCACGAGATTGCGAAGACCGTAGAGAATGTAGCTCTCGACGGCAATTTTTACTGTGCGATGGTAGTGGCAATTTGTGCTGGATTTTTCGTGAACTTTAGCGTCCCTGAGGACGGTTTTGAGGCTGTTTTTGTAGAGATTTTCCACGAGTTCACGCTGCGTTGCTGGATTCTCCTTGTCTATTGTCTTGTGAGAGCTTTCAAAGACCTCGATCGCGGCCTCCAGATCGTGGAAGATGTCCTTGTTCTCCACCTCGGCCCAGAGAAAGTTCATGCACTCGCGCAAGTTTGAAACTTCAACCACGTCCGCCTCTACTGGCTGATATCCTTGCGTTAGAGGCCGCTCAATGCACCTGAAAAAATTTAGACAGTTAGCGATTTAATCGTGAAAATTGGAGTTAAGATACTTACCAAATGGTGTATTTAGAGTGGTTGTCGTCGTAAAATGTTTCCTCAAAGAGGAATCGAGACGTGAGAGTCTCATCGCCATCAGATTGGAAAATCAGCCGACGATTCTTGAGAATAATTTGCAGTCCGGTGAGCGTCTGGAAGGTGGATGACGACTCGCAGTCTTTTTCTGGCACTAAAATATGACTGGATAAATCATTTTCACTGATTTTTGACTCATCTTTGAAGTTTCCCTGGCATGGAACGCAGATAATCCAATGCTGCTCGATCGCACGGTGGAATAAATCCAAGTGACCTTGGGCGAGCGCGCGGAGAAAAGAATTTTCCCACAGATTCTCGTCGTAATTTGACTCCATTTTTGCATACTAAATCCATGTAGATGATATTGTGCAATGCTGATTATTCTCCGGAAGCTGCAAGGTTAACGATACACTGTTATAGATGCTATTTAATGTGCACAAAACGCTTAAGGAGTATTTTTTGCTGTTGAAAAATCGATCGTGATAGCATTGTTGTCAAGATAAAAAACAAATACCATACATTTATGCACCGGCAGGTGTAATTTATAAAGATTACTTCTGCACCTTTCAATTAAAACAGACACAAATATACAAATTATACGTGTATACAAAAGTGTGTACATATTGGCGGGTAACAAAGAAGGCTCAAGTACAACCGACTGCCAGTAAACACAACAATATTGTTTAAGTTTAAATATTCAAAAGTTATGTAAATAGTACTTATCTAGAATTTTTTACCTTGAAAAAAATTAACACAAAAAATAATAGATAATTAGAATATATGATTGTACAATACTGTAATGATAATTCGACGATGAGATATATGACAATCGTTGTCGGTCTGCGTTTTCGCGTCTGCCACAATCGAGCGGATTTTTTTTCCAAAATCTTCCAGTGAAAATTAAATGAATTAAGGATTAAAATCAGCTGAAAAAAGGCAATTTTTTTATATAAAGTTATTTTATTAGATAATACGACATTGAATTATCTCACTCGTGTAAAGTATCACATATAATTCTGTGAAAACAAGTAAAATACTTTTTTCTTATCCAACTACACCAATCGTGCGACGAAAAAAAAATCATTCCCTGACGTCACAATAAGTTTATCAAATGAAATCTACAAAATTATAATGACATTTTAAAATTACTCATGGAACTTGAACCGTACAAATACTGTATGTAAATATAAACAATAATTAAAGTTCATTGTACTCGATATATAAAGTAATTATAATATATAACCCTCATTTCGGGACATCAAATTGCAAAACAAATATGTGAGATTGTATAACAAAGTATAAATTTGTCAAATAATGTAAAAAAAAATTGTGTCATATCGTGTGTAAAATCGTAAAAAAAGAAAACTGTATAAAAATACAGCTATCAACGATTTCGATAAGTATAACCTCTCTCTGCTCTATATAACCTCAATATTAACATGATCAATTGTCTGTGCTCTAAGATTCGTGATGTTTGGAATATTATCTATAAAAAATATTTCTAGTTTTGACATAATTTGTCAATGTTGAACACAGTTGGTGTTGAACTGAGTGAGATCTTGCAGTGTATACATGAACCTGAGCATTATGCTTCATTGACTTCAGCAACACATGTCGTATCACGATTGGATTTATTTTCAAAAAAAGTGAATTTAGTCTGATTATATTCAGACAAGAGCCTGATCAAATTACAGGGCTGTGGTTCAGTGGTAAAAAAATCATGCTCCAAAACTTCTCTCGCATACAGACGCTCGTCAGGGTCTAAAACGAGCAATTGGTCCACGAGATCAAAAGCAGTTTCGCACGTTACAACTGGCATTAAAAATTGCACAACCTAAAATCCAAAATCTCAACGTTAGTAACAGTAAAATATTTAAATTTTCCAATCATAGAAAAAGATATTCTTCAATGAATAATTTACTTGTCGTCGATGATGCTCGGGCCAAACGATTGAATCCAAAAGTTTAGTGTTTTCAATTTTTCGCCTTATTTCCGGAGTAATTGGCCCAATCATATCCAAAATTTGCATCAGTTGGTCCTGCTCTGTTTCACCCGGAAACAGTGGTACTCTAGAATAACATTTTAATAGAAATAATAACTTTTCCGTTTGTTTTTGACTTGTATTTTTTAGTTTGTACTGTAGTAAAGACCTACCTTGCCCACATTTCGACCAGGATACAACCAGCAGCCCACATGTCAACCGCCGGACCATACTGACGATTTCCGAGTAGCAGCTCTGGTGCACGATACGCCATGGTAGCAAGTTTCGGAGTGAAATAGTATCGCTTTATACCAGAGCTCTGATCAATCGTATGCCTGGCTAATCCAAAATCAGCCAATTTCAACGCACCCTCGCTGTTTATCAGTATATTCGCTGGTTTTAAATCCCGGTGCATAACCTAAAATTGCCCGGAGCATTCAATTTACAGTCAATAAAACAGTGAAATATAAAAATTCAATCGGATAAAAGACAAGAAAAATATTTAACTTACACTATGCTTGTGCAGATGACACAGTCCAGTAAACAGCTGCTTCATAATTTGCTTAATTTCTCCCAGACGAAATTTCACCTGCTTATTTGATATTATTTTCTCTAAATCATGATCGCAGTATTCCAGAATCATCGAAGGTAACCGATGAGGATTTCCTTTCAAATCTGCAAAGAAATAATTTGAAATTTAGTTTTAAAAAATTCTGTAAATACTTTACTTTGTTTTGTTTAATTATTTTTTTTTTTTTTTCAACTTACATGCTCGTCTCTGAACTCTGAAAAGTGTCACGATATTTTCGTGCTGGATCTTTTGCAAGACAAAAACTTCTCGCAGCATTGCCTGGTGATTCTAGAAATGAAAAAGAATTATATACATAAGATTTAATCGATTAAAGTGGTCGGAATATCAATGAATATAATAATAAATTACATACCCCTTTGGTGGATCGAAGCATTTGTTTTATGGCGACACATTTCGTAGGTTCAGCAATCACTCGAGCCTTGTAAACGCCACTTTTAATGAAAAAAAAGACAAATAAATCAATATTACATGAATTCAAGGTACGAAAAATTAAAAAGTATTCAATGCTTACCCAAAAGAACCTTCGCCAATCTGTCCAAGCACCTCGTACTCATCGTACTTTGGATATTCCATGATTTCAGGATCCAATTTAATTTTTTTTTGCGGATTCATGATGTCTAACAATACCTTCTAGACAAACAGTCACTAACCCAGAACACTTTTCATATAAATACAAATATAAAATGTTATTTATAAATATTAATTTATCAATTAAACATTTGCAAACTTTTTATTATGTAAAAACTATTCCTACGAGAGGTTAGGAGTACTACAATGATTTTGGAGTAGTTTTTCTTTTACATATTATCGTAATCGAGGTCAGTTAATATTGATGAAAAAAATTAAAATGTACGTGAAATACGATTGCTTAATGAATACTAGTCGATACTAGTGTTTCTCTGCGTAAAAATATTATAAATTAATATTTTTATATGCTACGTTGCACAACGTTACTCACAAGGAGACAAGAAACGTATTAATGGAGGTTGTTATGTCTTTAGTTCATCGCAGCGCTACCAAAGAAACTTTTTGTGTCGATAAAAAAGAGATTTTTTGAGTAGTTAGACTGCCGAGAGATGGCGCGGTTGGTTAGTTCCGGAAAAAATACAAATTTATGGAATTATTAATTAAAAACTATTTTGATGAGTTTGTTTAGTTTTTTTTGTTATCAGAAAAATTTAGGGTATTAAAAAATATTTTTTTTCTGTTGATTTTCTCATAAATGATACAAAAAATCATCACCAATTCAACTACCGCAGTTGTGCAGATGGCGTTGTTTGATTCCGGTTGGATCCGGCTACGTCTCTTTCTTTTCTGGTCAAGACAGCAGGACAAGCTGCTTGATCGGTGCGTTTTTATACGCCAATAGTGGTAGAAATAGCCACAAAATGGTAAGTTTTTTCTATCAAATATATTGGCTTTATAGGAATACACTTTGGAAAATATTTCGGAGAGATTATTTTCGTATATTTTCCACAATTTATTTGTGATAATAATTGTCGAGTGCCAATTGTTATCTGACCACGTGTGCCGCCGTGGATTTTCGAGTGATATCAATTATTTTCTACGTATACGATGGTTTCAAAGTGAAGTTTTGTGAATTATTAATTTAAATATATGATTTAAAATATCAATTTTGAGTCTGAATTGGCACAAAAAGTGATTTTAATAAAAAATTCTTATTGCATGCTCTCGCCGCCATGTTGATGGGAACCTAACCCTACAAAATTGATGCTTTTTATCGCGAATTTTTTAAAATTATTATTGCTATAAAAATTGTGAAGGTTTTAATTATATTGTATTTATGAATTTTTCAGTCATTATCAACGGCGCGCCCGCTCGTCACTGTTTACAGTGACAAAAATGAAGCCACCGAGGAGACGATTTCCCTCCCGTCGATCTACAAGGCACCCATCCGGCCTGATGTCGTGAATTTTGTTCACCAGCAGATGTCGAAAAATAGCAGACAGCCCTACTGCGTGTCTAAGGAAGCAGGTAAATCTGCAAATTTCAATTTTCCCCCTGGAAATTATGACCTAACTTGACAAAATGTCCAAACACGCAGGAGTGAAATTCAATGCTTATTAACGTGTTGCAGGTCACCAAACCTCTGCTGAATCATGGGGAACTGGCCGAGCTGTGGCGCGTATTCCCCGTGTTCGTGGTGGCGGTACCCACCGCTCTGGTCAGGGTGCGTTCGGCAACATGTGTCGCGGTGGACGCATGTTCGCCCCCACTAAACCTTGGCGCCGCTGGCACCGACGCATCAACGTCAACCAGAAGCGCTACGCACTTGTCTCAGCGATTGCTGCGTCTGGCATCCCCGCCCTCGTGCAATCCAAAGGTAAAAATTGAAATAAACTATTCAAAGTCAAACAAAAAAGTCAATTTTTATTTTTTTCTGCAGGACACATGATCGAGGAGGTATCGGAGTTCCCTCTGGTCGTATCAGACAAAATTCAGGAGTACGAGAAGACCAAGCAAGCTGTCATCTTCTTGCGTCGCATCAAGGCGTGGACTGATATTCAAAAGGTTCGTTTAAAAAACCTTTTTATTCAATTTTTATCGTTCTGCACAGTATAATGTCCCCGTCCAGTGATTTGTTTGCTTGGAAGGTCCAATCTTGTGCTAAAGAAAGAAGAAAACTTGGCGTTTCAGGATTGGAAAATTTTTTTAACGATCCTGAGACAGAGATTTCGCACAGTTATCAATTTAATTAAAAAAAAAACTGTATACTAATGTTTTACGTTGTTATTATAATGAAAATGTTTTTCCTCAGGTCTACAAATCCCAACGCTTCCGTGCTGGCAAGGGAAAAATGCGTAATCGTCGTCGCATTCAGCGTCGTGGACCTCTAATCATCTACGGTCAGGATAAGGTAATTTTTCACGTTAAAATAACAATATTCTATGCTATTAATCGATATCAATGATGATTCCAATTGGTCCGTGTTGCTGAATTACAGTGATTTTAAAACTTACCACTTCTGATGGAGAAAAAACTGCTTAAAATGCAATTTTGCAAGGTTTTGACTGTATATTTATTGAGTATTGATGATTTCAGGGTATTCGCAAGGCCTTCCGCAACATTCCCGGCGTTGATTTGATGAACATCAACAAAATGAACCTCCTGAAGCTCGCTCCGGGTGGTCACGTCGGTCGATTTGTGATCTGGACCAAGTCCGCGTTTGAGAAGCTCGACGCTCTGTACGGAACTTGGCGTAAGGAATCCAAGGTGAAGAAGGGCTACAATCTGCCTTTCCCCAAGATGGCCAACACTGATCTTGCCCGACTTCTCAAGTCCGACGAAATCCGCAAGGTCCTCCGAGCGCCCAAGTACGTTTTGCGTTTATTTGATCGGTTTTTTACTCTTTAATTGTTTTTTTTTTTATGATGATCCCTATTGGTCCGTGTTGCTGAATTACATTGATTGCAAAATATTACCACCTCTGATATATGATAAAACATCTTTGTGGTGTTTTTTTTTGCTGTTTTGGCTGCTTTCTAATGCATTTTTACTGCATTTTTCATCGCAGGAAGGTCGTGGTTCGTCGTGTTAAGAAGCTGAACCCATTGAACAACACTAGGGCCCTTCTTAAATTGAATCCTTACGCTGCTGTGCTCAAGAGGTCGGCAATCTTGACGGCTGAGAGGCGCAAGCGTGTGCGTGAGCTTGCATTGGCTAAGAAACGTGGCGTAAGTATTAAATTTTTAGCAAATTTTCCGCTCAATTTATCTTAAAGGGTTTAAGAAAAAATTTTATTAGATGAATCAGTTGTTATTTATAATTTTTATTGGAAATTTCAGATTGAATTGCCGGCAACCACGCCAGTCGTGAAGACGAAAATGATGTTGGAACGGCGTGGAAAGCAAATTCTGGCCGTCAAGGCAGCCAAACCCAAGGTTGCGAAGAAAGCTGCACCTGCAAAAGTTGCTCCTGCCAAGGCTCCGGTCAAGAAAACTCCTGCACCCGCGAAAAAAGAAAAAACTGTTACTAAGAAAGTCGCAGTGGAGAAAAAGTAAAATCACGTGTCAAGTATTTGATTGACAAAATAATCTAAAAAAATTTATACGTTCTGGGTCATCTAGTAGGTTTTATTTTTTAGGGAATAAAATGTACAAAGAAGACACAGAAAAATTTGCTTTATTTTTCAATAAGCTCATAATTTATTTACATTTTTCTTATTATTTTTTTCCTCTAATGAATCTCTAAGTATAAATCGTGATTAATTATGATGAATGCAAAGTTTTTTCAATTGGTTAACTATATTTTGATAGTTTAAAAAGTGTCCTTAGAGTCCATAGTAGTCACTTGTGAAGGAAAAAAATTTTATTTTTTAAGATATCTACCAAAATAATTTTTTTTTTTTTTTTTGGGATTATAGAAATGGTTTGTGGTTTTTACATTTTATGATTTAATTCAATTTATTTTATAGTAATGTCGATCGTCGTTAGTTGTCTCACGCACGCGTCATCCCCAACCTGAACATCGTGTTTTAAGGGGGGAAAAACGCGCAAACTCGTCCCAGAAGATAGAAATTTGCTGGAAATCGGAGCAAAGTGTCGCGAATCGTCTTCTCAAGCAGACACATTTCTTCAGGTACTCAAAAAAGAAAAATTTATTCATATTTATTGCCTCAAACAGTTGAAAAAAAAGGAAATTCCGACAATCGCAAAAGATAAAATGATGTCTTCCCTGCGGTTTTTTTACATTCCACTCACAGGACTTACAATTTTTATTGCTCAAGGTAAGTTTTACAAATTTTTTTTCCACTTACCAATCTTTTAAAACACTAAATATTTGTTTTTATTACATTTTTTTTCCCCATTACGAACTCGCAGTTAGTCGTGAAATTGATGGATTTTTTTTTTTCTACAGTTTATAATTTCCTGCGTCGTGATAACTTCCTCGAAAATCCTTCAGAGGAACGTAAATGGATATACATAAGTTTCCAGTTGAGAAAATTCTTCCGTAATCTGGATTATTACTTGAAATTCTTGGCGCGAAATTAATTTGCTTAAATTCTCGTGTTTTAATATATTTCAACATTTTACATTAATTATATTTTGTCGTGTTTTTTTAGGATATATAATCTCTTGTTGAGAATTTCTATCTAAATGTTCACTGAGTGTTTAAAGATTTGAGTACAAAACAGAGCTTATAATATGTGAAAGAGTAAAAGTTTTCAGTCGGCGCTAGTTGAACTTTTGTTCTCTCATTCTCATCTTGAAAGTCGTTGAATAAGCAAATAGTTTTATAGAATCCTCTTGTCTCTTTCTCCTTATACTCTATTCATCGCCTATCAAAATCTTTCGATAAACTTTTCCAGTAGAATTATTTCAATTCACGATTTTATCTTAAAAAATCTATCAATCAAATTTTTTTTAAACACTTTTTACATGATGATTTTCACGTTTATCTATTTATTTTTACAGTTTTAAGCCGGCCATTAGCGACTGAATCTCACAGAGCTTTGAGTCTAGTGGGCAATTAATCCGGATTACATGAGCTCACAAAATGTCTACAAACTAGCGCCCGAATGTCCGGCAAATGTTGTTCGAGACCTGAGACAATTTCGTAGCGACGCGTTCGTTCATTTACATATTTCCTCGTCGACGCTCGACACCTCGATCGAATTAACACCCTGAAAAGCTTCACTCACTCGTGGATAACTGGACAATTTTTTTTTTACATCAGAGTTTCACCTTGATTATTCAGAAACTTTTTTTTTTCCATCGATTGTGGAGAAAAGTATTCTCTTTTTTTTTTTTGATAAATCTTGAAAATTTAAATTTTTATCAAGGCAATAAATTGATCTGTCGTGTCTAGCGTGTACGTTAGGGATGGCAGGTGTCGGAAAATGGAGATTTTTTTCATAGTATTGCATGGATAACCGTGTTTCTTGTAGGTTTGTGTGACGAGCACGAGTATAGACTGACAAAACACCTGCTGGACGGCTATGACGCTGGTGTGAGGCCTGCGAAAAATTCCTCGCAACCGCTCGTGGTTGTTTTTGGACTGTCACTCCATCATATCATCGATGTTGATGAGAAAAACCAAATTCTCACGACCAACTGTTGGCTCACGCAAGTCTGGACTGACTCACATCTTCAGTGGAATATTTCCGACTTTGCGGGCATCCAAGTGATTCGGGTACCTTACAATCGAGTTTGGAGACCGGATACAATACTGTACAATAAGTAAATCTCACAATTTATCAAATGAATTTAAATCTTTAATTTAGTTTTTTGCAAATATCTCTGGAAGTATTTGACTTACGACTTTTTTACACTGAATATTTTTTGTAGTTTTTTAAATTCTCTTTAAAAAATGTTCTATACAAAAATTTGGTAGCACGAATAGTTCCAGAGATATTTCGAAAAAACTATCGTCAATGTCAGCACGATTTAACATCACAATTCATTAATATCATTATTTTTTTCAAGTGTAAATATCGCGAAAAATATTAGAGTTAGAAAAATAAAATATTAAAATATTAGAGGGTTTTTTCAAAGGACCTTTTTTGTAGTCCTTGAAATGGTCTATAAAATTGATTTTGGACATAAGTCTCTATTTCTAATATTTTTTGAGATATTTCGAAAAAATGATTTTCAAGTTTGCACGACTTAGCATAAATTGATTTAGATGATTTTTTTAAAATATAAATATCTTGAAAAATATTAGAGTTAGAGGGTTTTTTCAAAGGACCTTTTTTGTAGCCCTTGAAATGATCTATAAAAAAAGATCTTGGGCAAAAATCGCTATCTTTAATATTTTATGAGATATTAAGGAAAATAATACAATGCGATTGAGCAGTAGACTATTTTAGTCTTTGTCTTGTTACAATTAGTAATTAATTTAAGGGGTTTGTCCGTTGTTTTTCTAGTGCAGACCCTCAATATAGTTCTGCAGTGATAAACACTAATGTAATTGTGAGCCACACGGGAAAAGTTGTGTGGCTGAGTCACGGAATTTTTCGAAGTAGCTGCAACATCGATGTCGAGTTTTTCCCGTTTGATGAGCAGAGATGCGCACTCAAATGGGCCTCGTGGACCTACGACGGCTATCAGGTTTAAAATCACACTTTTATACATGTTTCCTATTTCGTTCTTTCTGTCTTATATCGTTTTATGTAAGCCAAGCATAAAATAAGTTTCCTTTTTCTACTTCCGTTCGTGTCTTCCTCTCAAACAACTTCATCCAACTTACGTTAACAAGAAAAAGTTTGACATGAGGGTCGCGCGCGCAACAGCGACGACGAACAGTACGCGCGCGTCAAGTAATAAACGATATACATCGTATTCTTCATGAAATATCTCGAAAACACTTGATCCTATCAATTTTTTACATAAAAGACTTTTTGTAGCTCGTAAAATTCTCTATAAAAAAGATTCTATACAAAAATTCTCTAGTATGAATAGTTTTTGAAATATTTGCGGTAATGTGCTTTTTCCCCTATTTTCCATCAATATGCCGGCTATAAGTCGGCTACACGAAAGGAGTTAATAAAATAGAAAAATACATGATAAATTGGCAACTGAAATTGCTCGCTATATGAAAAAAAAGACGAGTTTCATGATCGAAATGGCTCCTATATCCCCACAGCAAGGAAAAACGACTGAATAGCTCTCTAAAATAGCAGTGTGCATCCATGCGTTATATTTCGTCTCATGTGTGTGTATAGAATTTTCCATTTATTTTCTCGCTCCCCAATTTTAAAGGATTTTGAGCTCACGTATGTACACGCGGCTTTCAGTTGGAGTTGGAGCGCCAAAGCGAGCAGGGAGATGTTAGCAATTACCAGGCAAACGGAGAGTTCGATTTGCTGGACTTTTCTGCCCAACACAACATCGAATTTTATTCCTGCTGTCCAGAACCATATCCGGACATTACGTATGAGATTCGCCTGCGACGCAGGCCCATGTTTTACGTCTTCAATCTTATTTTACCGTGCATCCTCATTAATGGCATCGGTAAAAATATATTTCAATTGACCACTAGAAAAAGAAGAAAAGTTTGTTAAAAAATTACTGCTAAGTTTTAATAATATGGTGGATAACTCGTTGGCGCCACGAGAAAAGACGGAGGAATCAGAAAAGAAAAAAAAAAAAAAAAAAGAGAGCAGGCGATAAATTCATTAGTACTTGAGGAAAATTCATCCTCAACTTCGTAGCTTTGAATTTAATTATCTGACGACGCCAAGAACAGATTGACTGATCAATCTCTCAGCTCATTTTATTCTTGTTCCTACTCTTTTCGCGTCTTTTTCCCTCGGTGGCATGTTATTAGTGTTTTTGTTAATCGTTAAAGTTCGTTTTACGGATTATTCAAGTATTATTCTGTTGATTCAGCGCTTCTAGTCTTTTATGTGCCGTCTGAATCGGGTGAGAAAGTTACGCTTGGGATTTCTGCGCTTCTATCAATGACTGTTTTTCTCATGACCATCCGGGAGACACTTCCGCCAACGGAAAAAACTCCGCTGATAAGTGAGTCCATTATTTTTTACTATCTTCTTCGCACATATTTGACTTGAAAGAATTATATTCACTGTAAAAAAGAAAGAAATAGTCTCGTAAACAATTATATAAAAAATAATATAATAGAGATAATCCTGGTATTGTTGTGTTTTTTACCGTTTAAAGGTCTCTACTATGGCGTCAGTATCTGCCTCGTGTCGTTTGCATCAGGATTAGCCGTGGTGACGTTAAATCTTCATCATCGTGGTGTTCGTGGATCAAGAGTTTCACCGCTGATGCGCAGCCTTTTTCTCGATAAACTCGCGCGAATTGTCTTTCTGAATTTTCACAAGGTAAAAATCTACATTTTTTTAAACATGTTTTACTCGTGAGAAATTCAATGATCTTTTTCTAGACTCGAAAAACAACGAATTCAAGCCGATATTCGGAATCTACAGAATTTACACGACGTAGAAATACCTGTCCTCTTCATTGCTCAACCGAGATGCAGCAAATGTCGCCAAAATTCGTGGATAGACGACTGGGCAGCACTAATAGTAGCCCTAGCTTGGGTGAGGACAGAATGCTCATGTTCTCGAATTGTTTTAAAATATTATCTGAATGTCTGCAGATTCTGCGGCCGATGGAAGCCTCGAGACGCACTGGACAAAAATTCTCAATCGTGTTCACGCGACAATCGAGCGAAACGAGCGAAGACTCAGTGATCAGGATCACCGAGAGCAGACTGAGCTGGAGTGGAAGCAGGTCGCCCTCGTGAGCGATCGCGCTCTGCTTTGCGTCTTTTTTCTAACAACTGCCATCAGCACTGCTATTATCCTCAGTAGCTCGCCGCCAGTTGAGGACACGACAAACAAAGATTAATCGGCTATGCATTAAAATGACAGATTTCCTTGGCAGTTTATTTGAAAATTACTCAGTAATAATCGGGAACTGGAGCACAGGCGATTTTGACAAAATCCTCGTAATTCACCTGTCCATTAATTGACACATTTGCCTCGCGAAATATTTGTTCAACTGAAAACAAAAATGTCAATTTAGGCTGTGGTTTCAGATAGATATTGAATTTTCAAACCTTCTTTGTTGTGCAACTTCTCGCCCCAATGCAGGAGCATGTGTGCCAATTGTCGGGCAGGTATTGTACCACTTCTGGTGCTGTCCCCGGCTCGAAATGCGTCAATTACTTCCTTTGGTAGGTCCTCCGCTCGGGTTTGCAAGTGCATCACCTCCAAGAAGTCGGCAAACGACATTTTCCCACCTGTGTGACCGAAATCCAGGTGGTGACATGAATATTGCAATTAGAGGTCAATCACCTTACCTTTTTCTCTGAAGCTTTTGTTTAATTCGGCGACTGTTGGGCTCAGGCCTAGTGACCGCATTATTATCGTTAATTCGTCTATGCTCCGGATTTGTCCGCTTCTCGCGAACAGATAAAAACATTCACGGAATTCTGTAATATTAGAGATTTTTTGATTATTAAAAAAATTGGAAAACTAATTGAGAAATTCAATCGTACCATCGATATCCTCTTCCCTGAAGTATCGCGCCTGAAAAAGCAGATTAAAAGTGTTAAATACTTAGATTATGCTTATGCAATTGTTTGAATTGATGATTAGAGTGATAAATCTACTTGTTTACCATTTGTGTGTGTTTTTTAAGTGTCAAAACACCAAGTAATAACGTTACGTGTCAACGCGCGTTCTAGCGTAACCTGTGTTATTCAACATGGCGCCCAACGAATGGCGCGAAAAATTTAAAATTTACATTGCTCGAAAACAAATCATATTTTCGAATTTTTTTCAAACAAATTTGCTCATTTTATTTTCTACATTATTCGAAATTATTTACTGTCAAGTTTTTTTGGCCAAAAAAATTCCAAAAATAGAGCAGAAAAAATGATTTTGCAAATATACGCATCTAGGCGTCCGTTTAAAAATGGCGACATTGAAAGATGGCGTCACCGCGCGGAATTTGACCTCGAAATGCGTATACACAGAGAGCCTTTTGCACATATATATTGCAATGCATACACATCGCATATCAGTCAGGGTGCAACAGCCATTGATGCTGTGTCGGTTTTGGCAAACTATGTTGTGAAATTTCTGCGAATGAGAAACATAGCACACGAATTTATATTCGCGCGTGTCATTGCCATTGACGTCAAGAAGTGACAGAAGAGGATTTTTACAAAATTTTGTGCCTAGAACAATAGCCTAGGACACTGAAGATCTTCACGATGAGTCGTAGAAAAACTTGGTACCGATAACAACACCGAAGCAATCTTCCTACAGTCAATTATCTCAAGTAAGGTCAAGGCAATTAGGTCATTATTTTTCAATCAAAGATTTTGAGGTTATTTTTATATAATTAAAATTTATGATAAAACCCAAATAATTGATAGTCACGACTAGCCTAATTTTTTGAGTTTACAAACAATGCCCACTTGCGGTTTAATTGTAATTCAACCTTTGAAGCATTGAATCATTTATAATAAATAAAGAGAATATCGAGTTGGAAGCAATTGAAAAACATTAGTCGCGAATTAAACTCACTTGCATGTCACACAAAAGGATTTAAATTGTCTTGAATGAAAAACAGATGTCAACATTGACTCATGATGAGAATAACAAGTTAACTGATGTAGGTGTTCATAACAGCGTCTATTTTTAGCATCAACTCGCCCCATCCTTTGTCCTTAGCGCGCTGCAAAACCTGTTTGGCACCTCGATATGATTATCCACATGAATTCGCAATAAAATCATGACAAAAAAATCTTGATATAATTAAATATTCAACGTAAAAAAAACTGAATTCTCACACTAAATTATTACGCAATCATCAGATGAAGAATTCATGAATATGCTTTAGATGCTAAATAAGTCTTATCACATTTCGAACTTTGAGAGACACGTCATTGAGGGAATGTGAGTACGATAAAAATATTTTTGCAGAAGGAGCCTCGGTGAAGAAGAGATTTTCGTCAGTATTTGGATGAAATGACTGGACAAATTGCTGCTGGCAGCCCGGTTGAAGGAAGTCAAGCAGTTTTCCAGCGACTCCACGTGTCAGTTATGCCTGGAAATGTCAAGATCAACAGCCCTGACCTCCAGACAGTCGAGAACGCGTCGATAAATAACGTGAGTCCACATATAAACATACCCATAAAGTAAATTAAGGTAAAAAATAATTTTAAAAATGACAAAAAAATTTCAGAATCAAGCGGAAAATACCCTCTCAAACGTGGAGATTGTGTGGACAGGGCTTGTGGCCGGTGCGATAGCTGGAGCTGCGGCTAAAACAACCATAGCACCACTTGACAGAACAAAAATAAACTTTCAAATATCAAAAATGCCATATTCACAGCGTGCAGTTATTAAGTTTTTGGTTGAAAGTTATCGACGAGATGGATTACTGAGTCTTTGGCGTGGTAATAGTGCTACGATGATAAGAATTGTGCCTTATTCTGCCATACAATTTGCCTCGCACGAGCAATTCAAGAGGATACTTCATGTAAATGGCAGAGAAACGTAAGTATCAAGAGCGTAGAATAACGTAATTGTTGACAATAACTACAAGGAATTATTTTAAATTACTTAGGCCACCAATTAAAAGGCTGTTAGCCGGATCTCTAGCAGGAGTTACGTCACAGTGTATGACTTATCCGTTGGATTTGGCACGAGCACGAATGGCAGTCACACAAAAAGCTGAATACTCAACGCTTCGTCAGGTTTTTTTGTTAATTTACAAGCAAGAAGGACTTTTAGCTTTTTACCGAGGCTTTGTACCGACAATTCTCGGTGTCATTCCCTACGCTGGTTTCAGTTTCTTCACGTATGATACGTTGAAAAATATTATGAAAGGTATGCCGATGAATTGTGTACAAAATGCAAGGCCCTTGTTCACGACAAACATCTCGAAAAATTAATTTAGCTGGATATTTCGTGCAATATATATTTTTTTCTAGGTGATGAATCTTTAGAATGGTTTTTTCCTTGATGATATTTTTCAAGATTTTTGGCGGCAAGGTGCCTTGTCTATATGATTTATTGGATTGTTGTTTTAAGCAGATGTTCTACAGTGTGTTTCATGATGATAAATTGTCGTTGAGTAGATGAGATGCTGCAACTTAACCCTGGAATGTTGACAGTAGCCTCATTGAGCTGTGGAGCAATTGCTGGACTTGTAGGACAAACTGCTAGCTACCCATTGGATATTATTCGACGTAGAATGCAAACTTCGGCGATTAAAGGCGCATTTTATCACACTAGTTGGTCCACAGCCGTTAAAATCTATCAGTAAGTCTTGAATAATTAATAAAAAAATATAATTTATCAGTTGTGAGTACATGTAAATACGTGTATTTTAATTATTTAATTTTTTTCTTCTACTAGTGAAGAGGGTATCATGGCATTTTACAAAGGATTAACGATGAATTGGGTAAAAGGTCCTGTTGCTGTTGGAATAAGTTTTACCACAAATGAATTAATGCGTGATTATTTGCGAAAATTTCTTCAAACTTGAAATTTCTCTTTGTCTCGCATGTTTTAAGAATGATTGAGAAAAATTATTAAGTCATTACAACACATAATTTTGTGCAATGTTATGAGAAAGTTATAAAATTTTAAGGAAAGTTTTTTGCAAATTGTTCTATCGATTACTTAATTAATTAATGTTAGTATAATGTGTGTTGTAATGCTTCGAAAATGTTTATCCAAAGCTTTGTAAAATCATGTCTGGTACGTGATATCAAACGTTACAAGTCAAGAGATATTAAGATTTATTGTAAATAACGAATTGTATATTGTTATTTTTGTCTGTCTTACTTTGATGTATAGAAAATGAAATTTTTCATTAATATTTTATATATCTTGGACAATTTTTCTCGGTTAATTTAATTTTTTTTTTTAAATAAAAGGAACTCAATAGTTAAATTAAATTTTTATCATGTATATAATGGAAATTTAGAATTATTTACAGTATACATGATAAAAATGAAGGATTCTTATTTGTATAGTAGGTAATGTTTTTTTTTTTTTTTTTAACGAGAATTCTCATCCGACAATAAATAAAAATAAAACAAAATTATTTTTAATAATGGTTGAAAATTACCTTCAAGATATCCACCGCATTGCTCGATTCAACTCTGATTGCAACAAATTTGACTGGAAACAAGCACAACATGGAAAAACCTACATCTAAAAATGAGCTCGCGAGCAACCCATCAGGATAAACCCATTTTGGAAAAGAAGAGCCAAGTGAAAAGTAATAATGAATCTAAACGCAATGAGAAGCTAAGTCAGATTGCAGTTGATGAGAAAAAATACAAACTTCCACCAAGCCACATATACGAATTCATGGGTTCCAGAAAATGCTGTTGTCTACCTGGATTATTGGTACTTCCTCTATAATTTGCAATTTTTGCTCAAAAACACTCATTCAACTCACAAATTACAAATAATCGAATTATAATACCTCAATTTACCTCATAAATTGATGCTTTTATTCGTCATTTCGGTATAAAAACGCACAGGACAACACTTAAAACCACGTTTCCTGGTAAGAGCCATAAAAAAGCACGTGTTAAATTTTTTTCTACTTTGGTTTAGTTTCTTGATCATTCACGTAACGAATATAAATTTCTTTTTCATCATGAGAACCGCTAGCAGACTCTGCAGGATCGAGGAACGACACTCCAATGGCCAAAACCGATCCGTCGTGGCTGAAGCTGAGGGCTGTGACTCCGGCGTTATATTTGTGGAATTGGCACAGTCTTTTCTTATTGAAGCCGTCCCAAATATTGACGTATCCATCCGAACCACCGGTGGCAAAGGTGTTGTATGTCGAGTGGAAACTGATGGCATTCACCGGGTAAATCAGTTCAATGCCATTTTCCTTGATTCTGTGACATTTAAAGGCGTATTTTTTCTTCTGGGCGTCGGGCGTTGTGTCGAGGTACTCCACGGCAACTCTGCCCTCGATACTGCTCAGGACATAGCCCTAAAAAATTTTTTTTCAGTCAAAAAACACAGTGTGTAAGCTTGGGAACGTGTTACGCAAACCTGCTCGTTGGGGAAGCCCTTGATGCAGCGCGTTTGGTACTTCAAACTGCTCTCTCGTCTCTGGAACATGCCTGACATGTTTCTCAGGTCCCAAATGCAGACTTTTCGCTTGGCAGTGCCGACCACAAACTTGTCTCCACACACAGACAGCGCCAGGACTGTGTCGGGTTGGAGATAGCTGCCAACACACGTTGGAGTTCGTGGATCCCAGAGTTTTACTGCTGCATCCCAACCCCCAGTGAGTATGGCATTTACCGACGAACAGTACTCGACCTTTCTGATCGGTTTATCGTGACTGCCCATCGTTGTTTCTGTATTTGTATTGATGTCGTACATTTTTAAAGTGTTGCCGAGACCACCACTGTAGGCATGTACAGCGTCCTGAAGATTGCAACGACATTATTTAGAGAATTTAGGATTTTCTGGCAATTTATCACTTACCTGAAAGGCCACATCGAGCACTGGCGAGTCGTGGCTGTACTTTAATCGCATTGTGTTTGCGTGAATGTCGTAGAGTCGAACTGTGTTGTCCCACGACGAGACGAGGAGAAACTGCGTCGAGTTTGGACCAAATTCCACCGCAGAAATTGCATCACTAGGAGGATTTTTTATTTTAAACTCTGTTCTTGACTCCATTGTGTCTGAAAACAGGTATATTGTTAGGTTATATATCAGATTTTTTAGATAAACTCAAAATTTTTAACCTCAAATTGTATTTGTTGACACAATGTAAGGTTAATTTTTTATTTCTCACCAGTCAAGTTGTACTCTGAGAAGATGAATGAACGTTTTTATTATAAACAAGTCTTTATTTATTATAATATTAACGTGTATTTACGTTTACAGTGGGACAATAATATTCATATGTAAATACAGATTGTCACACTCAGGGTGTATTTTCATGCAGCATTCTTGACATATATACAGTTGAAGAGCTGTCTTTTCGAATTTAGTTCCGCAGTTCACCACTACGTGGCGCCACCGGTACCCGAAATAGAATAGTAGCAAAAAATTCTGTAAGATGGCGCTACAAGCACTGAAGTTTAATTTTTTTTTAATTTCATTTTTTCGCTCTGTGGAAAAAGTCAACATTGACGCATCATCAACAAAACAAAAATACCACCGTAAAGTACGTAAATAATCAGTAATTAAAATATATGGGCAATAAAATATGGCAGGAGAAGTTATAGTTGATGCACTGCCATACATTGATCAAGGATACGATGAGCCTGGAGTACGGGAAGCGGTAAGAACTAATATTTCAATGAAATTCTAGGTTAATTTAAAAAAAAAATACTTATTTAAAAGATTGAAATACCAATAAATATCGTTTAAACAGGCTTTGGCGATGGTTGAAGAAGAAACCCGACGCTACAGACCGACAAAGAATTATTTGGAGCACTTACCGCCGTTAAATATAACAGCCTTCGAGACAGACGTGTTGAGACACGAGTTTGAACGTATGCAGAATCGTGTGCCCATTGAGGTAATGAGTATGAAGCGTTATGAGCTGCCTCCACCACCTACTAGCAAGATGCACGATCTTGCAGCTTGGAACGAGAGCGTGGAAAACAGCAGTGCACAGTTGGAGCACCAAGCCACACGGTAGGACCCTCAATTAATCGTCAAATCATTATTAACAAATCTAATTAACAATTATCATCGTAGAATTTGCAACTTGGAGTTGATGATGGAGTACGGCTGTGAGGCATGGAAATCCCACCTTGAAATTCTCGTACAAATGGTGAATCAGGCTCAAAAACAGATTCAAGTCCTTCGAAAACAAATTCAAGAGGTGAATTGGCAACGAAAATCAATGCAGACACAGGGAGGTGAAAAATTGCGAGCCCTAGAGTCGCAATGGGTGGGTTTAGTGTCGAAAAATTACGAAATTGAGCAGGCATGCGTGCACATTGAGGAGGAAATTCACCGTTACATGATGTCAAAGGACGAGGCAGTTGAGATAAATGACGTTCCAGGCCAAGAGGATGAACCTGGAGTGCCTCGAACTAGCGCTAGTGACGCAGTTTCCATGGAAATTGCACGAGAAAATGACGATCCAGAAGCTGATCAAGTTAATGATTAAATTTTAAACATATTATAAACTGAATAAATTAATTAATAAAGCACAATTCATTTGTCTAGATATATCACACACGTCATTTTGTGCGGTAATATACAATATTTACAATGATAGCTGGACAATAAGCTAATAGTGATAATAAAATCCCTTAATATACGAATTATTGATTTTTTTTTTTTAATTTGCAACGGAAGCTGGGATTTTTTTAGCTTTTTAAGCGTAGATTTTTTTTCTTTAGAGAGACTGAGAAGAGTACGAGTAAAAAAATACGGTGATTCCAATCTCATAGGCGTCAATTTTCACGTTCTTTTTGTTGTTTTCATCTAGTAGTTACGTTTAATCGAATGAATCTCGGTCTGATGAGTGTCATAATGATGTTTCACTTGCTCCAGAGCTTTGGGATTGCAGCGGAAGACTGCCTTTATAGCCAGCTGCCTCCTCCTCCAGCATTGCTATTCTTTGTTTCATCATTTTTACCTGAAAAATAATTATGTTAATTTTTTTTCTCCTGCTTTACACACGTATTTAACTAGTCTACAGCATGTTAATTATTACTTAAAGTGTCGAGAATGATTTTGAATTAAAATCATTACAGCGTTCACAATTATTTTTCAATTTGAAACAAATTTAGAGTTGAATTTTATCCCCCATGCTGCTGTGCACTCTTGCTGCGCGATAAACAATTCAAGATGGCCGCCAGTAGTCGTTCAAATTGATTTTTTCCTTCGACACAAAAATAAATTCTCCTCGTGTAATAAATGTTTTATTTCAAAAAACTAAACAAGTTACTGAGAAAAATACCTGGAGAACGTATTTTCGGGAGTTATCGCTTCCTGCCACTCTTTTTTCTACTTGGTGCATCGGTGGAGTTTGTTATGATCAACTTGCGAGTTGGAGAGGTTAACTTTTACGATACTTTCAAGAGAAAAGAAGTGCAAAGACTGGTAGAACAGCGATTAAGTGAGGAGAGTGCAGCTCAATCATGTCAATAAAAATTGGATTCTCTATCGCGGCATTATCAGCGAGTATAATTGGATCACAAATAGTACACATGTACTATAAACCCATGAAGGACCTGAGTCAACTAGTCGAAGAAGAGTATCAAAGGCGAAAAAATGCACAAGGCACTAGTACACCTTGATCAAGCGTTTGTAGAAGCAGAAAAACAAAGTTTACTTCTCTGTGAGTGGCATAAAATGCATTAAACTAATACCTCAGTAAATTTTCCCAGTCTTTCATTCATTCAATCAATCAATTACCCGCGATTAATTATAACTTAAAAATTCTACCTGAGCTGCATTTCGTTCCACCATACTCAACATCTGCTGCTCCAATTTCTTCAACCGTGACTGATACTTCTTTTTAGATTTTTCCAGCGTTTGTACGAGCGCCCTATAAATACAAATTATCAATTATACATGCAAACGTGATTATTTTACCTCTAAAAGTATTGAAAATCTAATTTAATAAGAATAATTTACTCGTTAGCCATCTTAAGATCATTAACCAACTCTGCCGACTGCTGATGTCGAAGTTCCGAGTTGCGCGTGACTTTTTCCAGAGTTGAAACCAACTCTTGCAGCCGTTCCTTCAACCGAGCTTCCCTCCCGAGAGCCTCAATGAGCTCCGATTCCATCCCGTCGCTCTCATTATCGCTGAATCGTCGATCTTTGTTGGCCGCCATTGTCAGCATGGTTTCAGTGTCTGTGAGTTGTTCCTGCAGGTGCTGAATCGCCGCGTGCTGCGCCGAAATCTGAGCATCGCGAGCATTCAACTTTAATTCCACGCTCGATCGCTCCTTCTCCAGCAGAAACACCCGTGCACGCAATTCGGCCTTGTCCTCGCGCATTGCCATGAGCTCCTGCATAAGAACAGCCGTTTCCAGATCCAACTTACGGGCTTCAGCCAGAGAAATCGTGTTCTTAGAGTTCAAAGGCTCGACATGAACGGTCTCCAACTCGACAGCCGTCGATCGCACCATGGCGCGGTCGTTTTTGAGCTTGCTTATGTGTCTACGAAGGCGCTGCTCGTCGTCCACGGACCAGGACACCTCAGAGCTGATGGAAAACACGAGGTAATTAAATTTCTCAACAAAAAACAACGATAAACTCGCGATTCTTACTCATCAGACAGGATAATACTGTCTTCCCAAGGTGCTCCAAGCGTTGTACAGTCATTTTCAATCCTTTTGAGCACGTGGTGCGCTACATTTTCCGCTGTTCGACGATTGTCAATGGTCACGCTATTCCTGTCGGTTGATAACGCTATTTCCGTCTCCAGGAGTGCTACAAGGACGTCATACGCCTCGATCGCACGGTCGCTGTACGACAAAGCTAGCCGCAAAGCCGTGGCGTTAGACTCGTACTTGCCAACCAGTAGACTAAGCCTAAATAATCAAATAACGCCTAGTTACCTATCGAACTTTGTAAATTAATATTTCAGCACTTACCTGTCACACTGAGCCTTGCTTTCGTGCAGAGTCAGGGCAAGGACAGCATTATTTGCTCGCGCATGCTCTAATCGACTATTAAGACGCTCAGTTTCAACCTCAAACTGTCTCTCTGACCCGTTTAGCTCTTGAATATTTGATTGTTCGAGTAGATCTGACACTAGATGCTCAGCAACCATTGTCGAGCACACGCCAGAGCTCGTGATGTCCGGCCCAGTGATATGTCGCTCGTCCGTGCGCCGTAATTTCACACGTTCTGCCATTTTCAGCACTGGATGCTCGTCCCTGCAGATGTTTTTTGACGGTGGAGTCTGCAGAGGTGGCAACAGGGGCGAGCACGGGGCTGTTAGGGGCTCAGGTGAACTCAGGTTTCCTCTCTAGTACAGGGAAAATCATTGTGATTGCTGGTGTGACGATGGTTTTCGCGGTTTATTTGCTTACTCGTCGCGGGGAATCACTGCTTGTCAACTGTCCGTGGTGACTCGGGGCCCCGTGGCCCCTAAACTGTGCCAATTGGGCATGCAGCGTGGTGATTTCACACTTGAGCGCGCTCACTTCCTCCTGGAGCGCCGCCACGGCCACGCTTTGGCACGATGCGGCTTGAGGAGTCGGTTCCGGTGTTGGCAGGGCTGCCGGGCTGTCCAAATCTCTCTCATGATCTCGCTCGTTCTAATTAATTAATAATTTATCGTCATTTTATGTCAAGTGAGGAAATTTCTAAAGGGGCAATTCCCTGTGGGAATTGCTGAATTTTAGTGATTTTTTCGGTTTTTTCGCAATAACTCGGTAAATAAGCAATATAGAGAAAAATATCATTCTAATTAATTTGTTGAGGACTAAATTTCCTACAAAAAACATAAAATAAATTTTTTTGTATCTCTCTTAATTTTTGAGATATAACTATTCTTTTAAAAATTTTATTTTTCAAAATATCTCAAAAACGAAGCAAAATATCAAAAAAATTTATTCGATATTTTTTATAGAAAATCAAATTCCCGATCATTTTACTTCAATGCCATTTTTCGTTATTATGCTTAGTTATCGAGTTATCAGCGAAAAACAAAAAAAGTTACAAAAATTGTGAAATTTCCAAAGTATACCCCTTTTGAAAAATGTCTTGAAAATTTTTTTCTTCATTAAACTTTAGCTAATTGACGTTTAAAACGTTTTATAACAATTTTTTGAGAAATTTCTCATTTTAATCTGGGGATCTGGGTGATTTTACCTCTGCAGGACGCGTTCGATCGTCGATTTCATCCGCGCTGCTGGAATCAGCGTCACCCAGAGTTCGTTCTCCATCGCCCTGAATATCTCCACCGGCTTCACTCTCCTCCACGGGGTTCGTGATCGATCCCTCGGCATCTCGGCTCGTTTCAACCTCTAAAAATGATAGAATTAGTCGATTTTTTCGCGATTCTGATGAATTTCTCGGGTACCTGACTCGTCCTCCTCGGTGATGACATTGGCCCTGTGTCTCTCAAGCTGCCTGCCAAGCTCTGCTATGACAGAATGCAACTCTGTGAGTCGTTCCTCATGTCTAGCTGACTGCTGCTCGGCTCTTTGTTCAGCTCGTGCCACTTGTGCCTCAGCTCTTATCAGCGCAGCGTCGGCTGCTTCTTTTGCTCTGGTTGCCGTCAACAGTCGGGCATTCAGCTCGGTTACTTCAGAGCGCAGGGATGAGAGAGCTGCCGCATGTAGCTGTAATTAGAATTTTTAATTAACTCAACGCTAAGTAAAATGAATGCGAGTTGTTTCTATTTACTCAAGAAAAAAAAACACATATACAAGGACGTTTTTCTAATAGAAATTCATCAGTGACTCTCGGTGATTAGCGGAAAATGAGAATCATTGGCTTGAAGCCAGGTTGTACGATGCCTGAAGCAGAAAAAAATATAAGAAACTTCAGTGAAAAAGCCATTAACCCAAATTGTCGCCTGACAAACTCTGTGTACGCAAACTGGAGCGCATTATGTGCAAGGAAACGATTCAAAAGGGCCCTTCTACACTTAAAAGACGTACTTTATTCTCCAGACAAGTCGAAGGCAACTTACTAGATATAAGAAAAAAAACGCGCAAAACTCTAGAACTGTCATAAAAAAAACATTACATTGAAAATTCATCGTTCTAAACTATAAAAATTCGTTTAAATTTACCAGATTTTGAAGTACTTTGATTTTTTTCGACTTGAAAAAATATATTTTAACCTCCCAACTTAAACTACTCAATGTAGAAATGTGAAATTTCGAAATTGTAGCCTTTTACGAACATCGAGGCCCACGAAAAATGGATTAATTGCTAATAGGTTTTTTTTTTCCAAACACCTCATGCGTTGGCCTGATTAAGAAAATTTATTCAGCATGTTAAAGAGATCAAAATACATCGAAAAAAATACGTGAAAAGATTAAAATCCACTAAAAATGATTATTTTTCCCTACGTAATTAAAACTGGAACACTTCGCATGATTAGAATGATGTTCCTAGTGTATTAAAGAAGTGAAAATACATCGAATGACGTATAAAAATACACTATGCACAGCTTACTTTTGTTACCTAACCTTTATTATGACCAATGCTTAAATTTAACATTGAAAATTATTTTTATAGGAAAAATTGGATTTTTTTTTCTCTATTAAGTATATTGATTTATCAGGTTTAAAGGGATTTTTTTAACTATTTAAATTGCTATACGATAACCTCGTTCTATTTCAGATAAGAAATGCGAATAGTTTTGTCGATAACCGCAGCGTTGACTTACATTTTGATCAGCCCCGTTCGATTCTACGTGAACGGGGACACTGGCGGGCTCGCTATCACGATCGCCAGGACAACAAAACCACGATCTGGACCTCTGCACATCATCGCGATCATCGTCCAAATGGTTTGCAGCCTCGTCATCATCATCAATAGTCGTGCAATGAACGTAAACTAAGTCATCTCGCGTAGATTCGCATATTTCCTTCAGGGCATTTCGCGAATTTTGCCCGGTATTATTGTGAATCCTCGGGACTACATGTGACTCCTGTCGGTGCTGACAGACAAATTGATGTTGCTGTTGCCAGTGTAAATGATCCTTGTAGCAGTGTGATGACTCCACAGCTGGATCACTCGTTGAAAAAGTAAATTCCGCCACGTTGGAAGCCGAGTCAGAGACTTTTCATTGCTCTACACGGTAAATTTTTTAATTTTAATTGATAAAAAAAATATTTATATCGTCAACCACCAGTGCAATGTCATTAAACGCCTCTCGTTTTTTTCTCTCTCTTTGTGCTCGTTAAACTCTGCATCAATTTCCCACGACTTTTCCGGCCTCTTCATTAAAAAAAAAAAAAAAAACTCTTACGCAATCAACGCAATATAAAAATATGAAAAAAAAAAAAAAATGAAGAAAAACGCACAATTAAAAATACATCGAGTAATTAAACAAAAATGTAATAAAAGCGCTGATATCCTCAGTGAATTAATTAGTGTATGTTGGATATTATAAATCAATCAACTGTTAAAACAAGAAAAAAAATTTTCAAAGGGTTTTCTATTGGAAATTTCGCAATTTTCGTGATTTTTTTCTAGTATCTTGTGTGATAACTCGATAAATATGCTAGATATGAAAAAATATCATTCAAATCAAATTATTTAGATTTAAATTTTGCAAAAAAAATGTTAAATAAACTTATTTGTATCTCTAATAATTATTAAGATAATACAATTTTTTTGAAAATTTTTATTTTTCAAAATATCTCAAAAACAAAGCAAAATATCAAAAAAATTTTTTCTACATTTTTTATCACAAATTTAATTCTCAATTATTTAACTTCTATAATATTTTTCTCTATCTCGCTTAGTTACCGAGTTATCGCTGAAAAACTTGATTTTTTATATATATAATTTGAAAGTTTCAATATGTGAAAATAAATAATCACGCAGATATCTTCATTAAATCAATTAGTGTCTGCATTGAAAATCATTCAATAAACCGTTATAATAAAAAATACAAATATAACGTGAAGTGTGTTGCAAGGTAATATCTCAATAAGGAAACTCGTCGTCTTAATTAAACTCGTTAATATAATCAATGTGAAAGCACACACACTCTATATTAGCTTGGGGTTGAGTTTCGTCAGCGCGTAGCGGAGGTGGACACGTCACTTTGAGTAAATATCAAGAGGCATCATCATCACCCAGGTGATACTAGACATGTGTCTGAGGGTGGCTTTCACGGACAAAGATAAAACTATAAAAAAGCATTACCAACTAATCTAACATCTAGAGCCCCGTGTTTATCACGTTCTCTATACATTTTGCATCGACCACATGCACACGCGTTCTTAACGCTCTATCTCCCCCCATGCGTTGGCGTCGATGATCCTGCTCACGATATCAAGTGACTCACGTCCTATTAATCGACACATAAGTGCTGCATATACTCTCTTTTCAATTCCGCTTATCCATAATTGTCAATAAATTATTTTCGAAACGTGTCACTGGGTTAAACGTCGTGTATAGCCGCTGCAAATCAATGCATCAATTTTGTTGACGGCAGAGCACGACATCAAGACAAAGGACACACAGCATTTATAATGATAATACAGTCGTAATTCTCTCTGACATTTTGACAAACGCGAGACAACAGTATAGGTCTAATAGAAATTAATTGCATTTGGAAATTTGCCAGCAGCTTACTCTCACGTTTGTTTGTTTGTTTTTTTTTGACAATTACACTGGTGATTTGCGACTAGACAATTTTTTTACTTAGTCTTATAGGATTGATCTTCTTGACAATTCATTGAAAATCACAAAATTTCCATGAGACAAGTAAAAAAACCAGACACTTGAAGAGCGATACGCGCAGTTTGACGTCCACAGGCAGACTGGCTCTCTCGTGTACTTGTATTTTAACGTCTCCCGATGGATGTAGGCGTGCTGTAGGAGTCGGCGCCAGTCTCGCCGAAGCATTTTAGTGGCTTGAGGCGCAACCGCGAGAGCACAGAGGTATATATGTACATAAAGTAATGCATATGACATGGCGCCATGTGTCCTATTCTTCACAACATCTCTTTTCCCCAATGAAAAACAATATTTTTCAAACATATTCCCATCTCCAATTGATGAGAAAATCATCTCCAAGGGGGTAGAGTCATTGGAGAATTTTTTTTTTCCCAGTATACAGTATAAAACACAAGTGCAAATGACTGTTTGACAAATTGCAGTTGATTTCTGACATGAGAAAACGTATATTCCAGTGGGGAATAGGGCCGAAAAAGTTTCGAGTGCTTGAAGAAGTGGTGTAAGAGTCTCTCTGGGGGATGAAAGCCACATTGGAATTCGTCGAGACGCCACACTGCACGTGATGCAGCGTGTAGACACATGAGGAAAACTGCAGCAAAGAAAAAAAAACAAACTAAACAAACAAATTTTCTGTTTAAATGCGAATATTTCACAAACTTTGTTGAAAAAAATTTTTTTTTACCCTGCTTCTTCCACAACACACCGTTAAATAAAAGCAAAAAACTGACTATTGGCGAAATATCATGTCTGGAAGATTTCATGAAAGCCTTCAGGGCGAATCGATTTCACGTCTCTGCAAGTTTTAACGCCAAAGTTATCCTCCACCTCGTCGTCGCCGTAGTGGTGGTGCTGCTCCTCCCCCCGCGGGAGCTTCATTCTTCATTAATACAGACACGGAACATTGGTGAATTTATGCCGAGGACAAAAGGAGCATCAAACAGACATTTTGAAGCTGTGAAAAAAAGGGAAACTGCGTTGATTGCAAGTAACTTTTTCTTCCTTTTTTTTGCTCTCCCTCGGAATGTCACAGAGAGAGATGAATTTTTCGGGTTTATATACGTTCATTTGCCGTGAATGGACATGAAGTATCAAACGAATAATGACTTCCTGGGTGTGCAGATCAGCTAATGCTGAGTGAGAGAGAAAGGAAACAACCTTTAATGGCAGTTGAAAGAGCCTGTGGATAAATCCTCGCGCGCTTCTGATCTCGGCAAACTTCAAACGTCCATGCAAGGACATTTAGTCATAAACCTACGACACAAAAAGTCTGAAAAAATGACGAATATACATGTCAAAAAAAACATTGTTGATTATTTTTGGTGTTTTTTTTCTTATAAATACCTTCTACTTATGTATCTATGTAAAATAGCACCTGGTTATTTATATTGCTGTGTAAACGTGTGATGGCCATGTATGCAGGGAAAAAAGCGTGCATTTGCGAGAGAAGGCGCAAACACAAGCCATTTTTTACCTATGCTATATATATCGCTGTGAAAATTATATGCATCTTGCGCGAAATATGCGAGGATATGAGAGTTTTTTTTTTTTTTTAAGTCTACTGGCTTACCTTGTTGGCTAGGTCTAGCATATTTCCCGTGCCACCTGCAGCTGCCTCCACGAGTTTTTGAAGTGTGTGCGGCTCCGGCGACAGATCTCGGGCTCCGCTGTCAAATTCCCAGCTCTCATGACGTCCAGAAACAGTTCCTGCATTGATGAAATATTTTATTCTATTTTTGAAAAAGTTAATTTAATAGTAAAAAAAAAGAAAAAAATTGTTCCTCTGATTTTAGTAGAATTAAAAAAAATTTAGCCAGAAAAAGAATTTTTTCAAAATCAAGTCGTAAATGTCAGAAAGTTTTATACGATTATCTTGTAAACGACAGCGAATTCGGTAGTAATGCATAAGAGCTTTTTTATAGATAATTTAATTCTCTACAAAAAGTGTCTTATCATGTACCCCTGATTTTTCATTAGTTTAACCGATAATATTAAAAAAACAGCAGGAAAATCATAAAAATGATTGATTAAAATTTCAGCGTAATTTTTTTGCATTATCTTTTAACCTAATAAAAATTCGCTAAAAATACATAAAAGCTTTTTTGTAGACAATTAAATTCTCTACAAAAAGTGTCTTATGACGTTAACCTGATTTTTCAATAGTTTAGGCGATAGCACCAAAAAAAAAATACAAGAAATCATAAAAACGATGAAAAATTGATGTTTCAATGAAAAATAAGAGTTAAAAAAACTATATTGAGCAATTAAAAATATATAATTTACCAAGGCTATTGTCGCTGCTTGTTGGAAGATATTCAGGCGTGTGAGTGTGGTGTGAATTGTTCCTATTTTTGCCGGAACGTAGAGCCTCAATTTCCGGACGAAGGGCGAGTCTGCGTCTGAGGAACTCTTGGTAAGATATTCGTCCACTCTCGTCAGCTCCAAGTTCTCTCATTAAATCCTCCACAGAATTTTCCAAGTTTAACTCTCGACAGACAGTCAACAGGTCTTGACTAAAATCACAAACATAAACAAACATTTTTTTTTTTAAATTATACATAGCCAACAAAAAAAATATTATCCGCAATATCCAAGATTAAATTAACGATTAATTAGACGTGTGGAGCATCAAAGCGAGAAAATGAAAGCAAAGTTTCATTTTAATTACACGAGAGAGGCGGGATAAATCACGAGATTTATGTCAATTTCAAGAGACAGCTGAATACGTGACGGGATTTCATGCGCCGGGAATAAATTAAAAATTCATCAGTATACCATACATATACCATCAGACACACAGGTACGTATATAATGAATAAAAAGTAATTAAATTATAAAAAAAACTACATAAAAATTTCATCACAATATCGTTAATTGACTTTAAAATATCTTTAACATTTTTATTCTTCTACAAACGCATTGACGAGAGGAAAAAATGCGTAAAAAAGTCTCAATAATATGTAAAAAAAAAAAAAAATCGTTAAAATTTCAAGAGTGTGATTAACGTTAATAATGCAAACGATTAAATTTCCCTTTCACTGATTCATCATTTAATTACTATATATATTTTAAAAAACTCTGGATAAATTTGAATAAATGTTTAATTATTTGACTGGATAAAATGTGCGAATAATTGGCGATTTTTTTCTCTCTCTCGTTGCAAATACAGCGACGAAGAAGAGATAATAGACACGAGGGAGCATCGTCGTCGATGGTTTGAGTTTTTGAACGCAACAACAATGCACCACTCATCGGTTGCTTTGTCTGCCTAACATGTGCAAAAGGCTTTGACTTTTTTGTACTGACAAAAAACAAAAGGGACGAGGCCTCGTCGGCATTTTTGCTCTCGTTTCAAAGTGGGAATTAAAAATTGTACTTTTTTCAAGTTTTTCCCTTGATTGTATATATCTTTATTTCCCTCCAGTTAACTGAACTGAACTGAACTGAAGTGCAGCGGTATTCTGTTTCTACGTGATTCTTGTCAAAGTAATTTAAATCAAGAGAAAAACATTGAAAACTTTTTTAAATACTCACGCAGGCAATTTCATGGATTCAACTCTATCCAATTTATCGGATTAATTGAATTTTCACTAGATTTAAATTGAATTGTCCGGTAAAATGCGATAAAGGGGTTGAAATTGTGTGTTTTTTTTTTTTTTTGGACTTTTGGATAATGTAATTTTCGACTGACCTATCAATAAACCCATCACCATCTCCGTCGCAGGCCTGGAAGAGCTTTCTCACTCGTTCCTCGTCGCAGATGGAGCCTGCTTCGCTCTCAGCATCCGCTGTCTGTGACATATTCTCTTAAGTACCGTCCTTATCAGCCATATCCAACGAAATTTGAGTTATCAAGCTTGAAAACACTGGAATTCGGACTTTTACATCATCGCGCGTCACAGTTTCTCAGTTTGTCAGCCAAGTTTTACCGGCTTATTACGCTTTTTTATCACGTAAATTCATGACCGATGAATTGACTAAAACTAAAAGCACACTTTGACACACCCCCGGCAGTGAAATGTCTGAGGGTTTCATACAAAGTCGGCACAAGAAGCTATTTTTGTCAATTACATTCGCAGCGGGAATTTTTTTTATCGACAATATACAGAGGAAATTCCCATTTTTATTGCAGTTTCCAAGTTGATTAGACTAATCTCAGATGAATATTGTTATTTTTTGTTGGCTTATCGTAAAAATAGTGTCAACTGTTTACACTTGAACAGCTAGAAATTACACTGGTGGATTTGGAAAAACATGAGACCGGACACTCTGTCATGTTTGTACTGTTAAACTCACAGAAAAAGTATCACCAACACTATGATCACTATGCACAGGCCCGAATATCAACGAGCTACTAATCCTAACCTAAAACAGGGAACATTCACCCTCTCACGACGAGGGTGACGGAGTCGTAAAAACTATCGATTTTGCTTCGGGGTAATAAACTGCGAAAAATAGCCTCGGGCGCCATCTTGAAACAGCACGACGCCATTTTTTGTCGTAAACGGGTCAACTAGCGACATCTACCGGGAGTAGAGTAAACTGAAAATTCAAATTACCGACAGAACTAATTACCCGTCGGTATACATTTACAGGTGCATCAAAGTGCAAATAATAATTTTGTAATTATTTTTAATTAAAAACAGAGAAGATAAAAAATAACGCCTATTTAAAAATAACCTAAATAATGATAATCTTTCAGGTAGATATCAACAAATTATACGAAAATTGAGAGAAAGACTTGAATAGTTATTGATCAAATAAATTTCCTAGAAACGCGAATTTTCTATTCGGAGAAATGTCGATAAGTGTTGAAAATAATTTTAAAGAATTAACAACAGTTGAAATTAATGAATTATTGAGGCAATTAGGACTTTCACCGAAGCGAGTAAGCGAAGAAATTAAAGTAGTTCATAATTCAAGTGGACAGCATCAAGAAAATGAATTTGTCGGAGTATTTTCAAGCGAAGCCATCACCGACTGCACGAGAGAAAATTTACTCGAGCAATTATCAGCTATAAAAGAGGATGAGAAGTTGCTTCGAATGACAAACAGTCATCTACAAGATCGTTTAGAAGATTATTTTAAAAGGAAACAACTGATTGATGCTGTCGCAGACGAGCCAACGTTGTGTGACAATAAAAAATTAATCGAGTACATGAAGAAATTACTCGAGCACGGTAAAATAATTGACTTTATCGCATTAAAAAAAGAACAATCTAGTAAAATTTTAATTGAACTTAACGATGAAGTCATTGCTAAAACAGATGAAGTAAAAAATAAATTGGAAAAATTAATTGCACAATTGAAAAATGTAAAAAAAAATTCCAGGCCTAAAATCGACAAATTGATTGAAAAATGCTTGGAAAAAAATCAACAAGTCTCTAAAAAACGTTTAGATTATGTAATAAAAATGTTTTTCTCAATATTTCGCAATAAAAATTAATTTTTTCAATATTGAATTCCTGAAAAAAATTTTTTTTTTTGGTGTTACAGGCAAATTTACGTTGGGAATTGAATAATCTCAAGGATTCTATAATTTTGATAGATCAAAAGCGTCCAAACTTGACTAAAAACGACTATGAAAAGTTGAAAGCAGAAAAATTTTACTATCAACGAAAATTTAAAAAAATAGCCTTTGAATTGCCCGACTTGGAGGAGAAAAATTGTGCTTTGCAGGCACAAATTCATCATACATCACTTAGTCTCACTGAAACCATAAACAACATTAAATTATTCCAAAAAATACTCTCCGAACGAGATAAAACTTTGAAAAAATTTTTGATTAAGAATAAAAATGTGAAAAAAAATCTAACACAGATGAAAAAATTAATTCGTGATAAACACAGTGTCAACAGAGACAATTTACATTGGCAGATAGAAAAAATTTGCAAGGAGCACGAAAAATGGATGAAAAAAATAACAAAAATTTTCAATGAGTCAAAAAATCTCAATGAAAGTTTAAAAAATTGCTAAAACTAATAAATTCAACATTAAAAAACGAAAAAAAAAATATATATATATATATCGGACGAAAAATCGTAAAAATTTGCTAAAAAAAATGTCACCAACTTGTTAATAATATTTATTTAGTCACAATAAGTATTATTGTCGGTTCGCTCGTAAAAACTACTCTGTTAATGCCTAAATTTTATGTATATAATTAAAAAAAGTCCTTAATTCGACATATTAGGCAGTGTATATAAAGTTAATTATTACATATATCAAAGTAATATATGTATTATTATTTCGAACACATATAGTGTTGCAAATATCGATATTAACAATAAATATCTATGTACAAATTTGTTCCATCAATAGAAATTGTTTACCAAAACATTTGCTAAACTAAAACCATTTGTAAATGACATTAATTGTGCGTATTTTGTACGTTAAATTGTTAATTATGTCAATATAAAAAAATATGTTTCCAAACTTTCTAGAAGATCACAATTTGGAAAATCCTCTATAAATCGACAATCTATCGAAAAAAAAAAGAAGAAAATAAAACTCGAAAAAGAAAAAAAAAAGAAAATTATCTACAACATGCAGCATTTCTTCTTGCTCTTCTTGTAATTTTGCTTCAATGGTGGTCGTTCTGACAGCTGAAACTTGCGAACAATTCTCACAAGTTCGTGAAATGCTTGATCAACATTCATGCGAAGTTTTGCACTGCACTCGATGTAGGGAATTTTCAGAAGACGCGCAAGATTTTGCGCCTCTTCAACCGGAACCTGAGTAATTAAATCCGTTATAAAAATACCATCCAATTACTTGGAAAACAATACTGACTGCTCGCTGATGATCCAAATCCGCCTTGTTGCCCACCATTAGCATGGGAAACTCATCGCGATCCTTTACCCTGAGAATTTGCTTGTGAAACTTGGACATTTCGTCAAAGGACGAGTGATCTGTCACGGAAAATACCAGCAAAAATCCCTCTCCACTTCGCATATACTGCTCACGCATGGCACTAAATTCTTCCTGACCCGCTGTGTCCAAAACTAAAACAGAAAATACGAATTTTTACAATTAACAAAAAATTCTTCATTAATTCAAAACTGTGGCTTACTGTCAAGTTTCGCTGGAACATCGTCGATAACACACTGCTTTGTGTATGAATCTTCAATTGTAGGATCGTAGTCAGTGACGAAATAGCTCTGCAATAAAAAAGCGATTATAAATCGGTGACTGAGACTTATAGAGCTACCGAGAAAAAAAATTAAAATAAACGTGATGTGAAAATAGGTTAGAATAGCTTATCTTTAATCCTTTAGGTACTGGGTTATTCACGTAGAAGTACTTCAAAGCACTTGCATGAATATTAGAACACAAAACAGGACATGACATCATTGTATATAAGCACACACAAGCACTAAATTTAAATTTAACACTATGGGCTTAAATAAATCAGCGTCATTGGCCGGTTTTTTATTCAAAAACAAATAAGAAATTACAGGAATTTTTCTAAAAGCTATTGAGATTCATTTAAAATAAAGATTACAGGTATAAAACTAGGGAATAATTAATTTAACGTAGGTGGTTCAATGGTTAATGCTGCAATACCCATGCCAGAACAATCAGTGCCGAGGTTTCAATTAATTTTTATGTGTGTGGGTGTGTCAAGATGATTTTTTTAGCAGGGTAAAATAAATACATGACTCATCCACCCTTGAAGCAGTTAAAAATTAAAAATAGAAAAGGTTCAACTCTAGGTAAACATTGCACAGTAAATTAGAGATCTATATTTGGGTCTGTTCCAGAGTTGAGATTTTCAGGGACAAAAATTTAGTTTTAGGCAGACGTTTACTGAGGGTTATTTAATTGTGTAATAATTTTTGGCGCTTAATCAACTTATACTTGATTTTTTATTACACAATGGCCACGTCCAAGTCTGGCACACTGTGTACGAGCCCACGCAGAGAGAAACTCTCGACCCACACACAGTATTATTAATTTTCTAACGATTAAAATAAAAGCCAACAATTGCAGACGCAAGCAATCTGTAGATTATGATACGATGCGAGTAAACACACAGAAAATATATTGTTTGGATGAATCGGAGCGAATTAAAGGCCATGAAAAGACATTGTAGAACCATAAGGAATGCACTTACTTGGATAAATTGAATGGTGATGGCTGATTTTCCAACGCCGCCGCCTCCGACCACGACTAGCTTGTATGTTAGAGCATAATTCTGTCTTTCACCAGTTCGAGACATATTTATTTATCTTTTACTAGGCTTTTCTTGTTTATCTAATCTCAAGACGGTAATAAATGTCAAGGATGTCAAGCGCTCACACACACACGTGTATTGTCGTTTTTTTCCCCCACTCGCAACCTTGAACCTCAGCCAAACGTCACAACACTGCTGCTGCACAGTTGCTCTGCTTGTTTTGTACTTTTGTTTCTTTTTTTTTTGAAAAATTGATTTTACTCACAAAAAAAAGACAACTAAAACTGTACCGTTGTCACACACTGGCGACAGCTCGTGAAGAACTGACGACGCAAACTGCTGTTGGTTGGCCGCGGCCTGTCGACGCCATCTTGGAAATTCATGCGCATGCACCTGAAACATTTGAATTTTTTCCATAATTTTTAGAAAAATTTATACCAAAAAAATTAATAAGTATATTCTATAATTCATTTATTGATCATGTGTTTGATAATCAAAGCTGTGGGTATTTGTTTTAATATTTTATAGAGTATTTTGTGCTTAGTTGGGAAATTTGGCGCGATTTTCGCGCCAAATCAGACTGTAGTGACTCTAGACGATACACACCGTCGTCATCCATGGAATTATGGCTAACCACCCTGCCTACGGGGGCTGAAGGGAGGGGACGGACGTCAGCCTAGAGATTAATTTGTGTGTGTGCTCATAAAGGTGTTTTTGTTTTCGAACAAATATATTTTCTTATGAAATTACGTATATAACATTACCTAAATTGATTATTCACATAATTTAAATATCGAAATGGAATAAAAAATTACCACAATTAGTTCCTAGGAAATAAACATTTCCTAATTAACGTTGAGGTTATGTAGAAGTGTGTGAACGTACCGCGAACGTTGTGGGTTAGTAGTTATTTTGTTTTGTTTTTTTTTTCTATCAATAAACAATTAACACATTAACAATCTCAATAATAAAAAACTTACTAGCAAAATAAATAATATACACTAACGATATTCACGCAATTTAAGTCATAACTATCAAAATTTTTTCTAACAGTCGGCATATTTTTAGGTTATAAATTTAATCATTCACGATGGTTTCTGAGGGTGATGCCGGGCAAGTTATTAAAATGGATCACCGACAGTCTCTGCTAAATCTAAAAACAAAAATAATAGCAGTCAAGTAAGTACATTTTTCTATCAACTTAAATTATAATTCGTTATTTTATCAATATTTTATTAATATTTTACTATATTTTTGTTACAGCCAGGTGACTGTGAGGTATAAAGACCTTTTAATGAAGGCGGAAGCGTCTAAAAAAGAAATTGAATCCTTGAAGAATCAGTTAAAAACAGTTGACCCGTCAAGAGATCAATTAAAAAAAGAAGTTGAATCCCTAAAGGCTGAGTTGGATCGTCGAGACAATAAGATTAAAGACACAAATAAACAGTTAGTAAATTTCAGAAATCAAAATGAGACCTTGGAGCAACAAGTGCGAAATCTCGAGGATACTGTGGGTAAGCAAAAGGAAAAAATGACTAATCTACAACGTTTAAAAGCTGCCTTAAATGCCAAAAACAAGGAATTAGAAGTAGCAGTAGCCGAGAAACGAAAAGATGAGGAAATTGAGAAATTTTCATTGGAAAATGAAATAAGTAATTTAAAGGAGCAATTATCGCAACTAAACAATTTACAAACTCAAGTAAATCCCGTGCTGCAGCCATCAACAAACGAAATATCAGTGCAAACTGATGCCCCAGAAGCCGGCAAACAGAGCCCTGTTCCAGTAAAGAAAACATCGACAGTGATTTTACCAAAAAAAGCCAAGACCTGTGATAAGAGCGTGATGACTGAGAGACCTCCTATCCCTGTGGACGACGCGTATCCTTTACATTGCTCGAAATGCTCGATTACACTGGAAAAACCCATGGAAAGCATTATTAACACCATGACAAGCATGCCGCCTCTACTGCCACAGATGCCGGCAACACCGAGACAAATTCCGCGCGCTCCACCGGCCCCACCGGTTCCAACAGTCAACTCAGAGGTCTCTACAACGATCGAGAAGCTGCAGGTGCGACTGAACCATCTCGAGAGGCGTGAGAAAAAGCGTAAAAACCGATTAAACTCAATGACCAACTGGAATCCTCCTCATCCGATGCACTGCTGCAATCACAGCACTGCCGCGCCGCAGAATATTACGCCTACAAACATGATGACAACGTTTTTCGAAAAAATGTTGAATTTTGCGGACAAACGGCAGCCAAAACGCCCGGGAAAACACGTGACAATCCGAAAGAAGCGGCTGAAGCAGCGTAAAATCAAGACCAAAGTGCGCCAGCACGATTGGGAGATCGAGTCAGTAATGACGGCTTCAAATGATCGAGATTCTGCGATAGACATGCACCTGCTAATGTCTCCAATGGCTCAAAACTCTTTAATGGATGATTCTAATTTTTCTGATGGACTCAACAGTCAAATGGAAGTGGACGAGCCTTTCTGCGACGCGATACGCAGTCCTGGGTCATCAGGAAACTACAGAGAGCCCTCGGAAATCTCAGATATACTGCGGCCAAGTTCAGAACCAGTTATAGCGCCTTATAATCCCGCACCGGCTGTCACGGCCAGTGCAGGTCCAAAGAAAAGAGGCAGAAAGCCGAAAAAACCGGTGGAAACATCAACGCAAGACACTCTGCTCGAGGAGGCGATGCCAAACACACCGGCGCGACGAGGGCGAAAGCCATTGCGTCCGCTGAGTCGAGAATCATCGCCCGAAATTGGCACTCCATCACAAAGAAGGCGTACACTGAGCGAAACCTCGCACACACCGAGTCAGGAGGCTTCTCCAGAGACGGCACTCTCTCGATCGCCTGTCCGATCGGACGAAAAACCGAGTAATTCGGTTGAACAGACTCAGGCGTGGATGCCTAAAAAGACGCACAGCGGCAGCAAATGTATTATCACGAAGGAGGAAGTTTTTATGAGGAAAATGCGCATCGTGAAAAAAGATACGACAACAGTTGGTCCTAAGAGATTCGAGGAATCATTGAGTGAACAAGAGGAGAATGAGAATTTCCCAGGACAGAAAAGACGAATTTCCCATCTGGCGACGGACACAGAAAATATTGATGACACGGCGGTCGACGATTTGACTTCAAAACGCAGACGTGTCACACGATCCATGACGAAAACTGATGAAGAACGTAAAACAGCTCACAGAGAGATCGCGAAAACTATTGTAATCCCTGCGCCGGCCGTTGAAAAACCCCGAAAGCTGACTATTTTGCGGAAAAACCCGCCTTCAAGGATTCCTTACACCGAAATTGGAGTTGAGGCAGAGCCATCGAGTAGTGAACAGGCTGCAAACTTACTCTCGAGTCAGTCCGGTGCTCCGTTGAGCCCAAACAACACTCTGGAAGTCCCGGTGACTGCTGAACTACCGAATAACAATGAGGACAAAGATCTAACATGTAATACCTCGAGTAGTTTTGTTCCAGTTCAACTATTGAGGCTTTTGATAGATAAAAAGGTGGCAGCGTCCCCACAAGTTTGTGGTAATTCGATTGAGAGTGTTTCGGAAAAAGTGGAGAAAACAGAAACGTTGAATGGAAGCTTGAACAACTATTCATTTGCTGGAAAAATTCAGTTCCAAAAGAGCGATACTATTCCTGGGTCCTGTCCGACAATTCCAAAGAGTCTTGTGGAGAAAAAACAACCGGACATCAGCAGCATCAATGTCGAGCCTTTAAAAACAACAGGAGTGGACACTCCGTCAGATACAGCTCTCTCGAGTCAAACGCCAGTAAAAAATCCTGTAAAACAACAAGCGAATGTACTCGAGTCACAAAAAATTAATTCCAAGGCTTCGGAGCTTGTAGAAAAATTGCGTCTTCCTACTTTGGAAGATTTTACTCGTAAGTTGATGGAAATTAAGTCAAATAACGCAAAAAAGGTGAGCGAACAGTCGCCAAAGGCTCTGGAAGAAGTCAAAACAATCTCTGAGGATTCTTCTAAAGAAAAAACTGCAATTCAAGTGTCAACTGTGCCTGCAGACCGAATGGAGGTGACTCTAGACGTGCTTTCCACCGTAAAATCCAGCACTATTTCATTTTCCCCGGGAAAAATCGAAAATGCCGCAGTAAAACTAACTTTAAACTTGGATAAAGCAATTGTAAATTCAGATCCTAAAAATCTTGAGAAATTAGATCAAAACCAGCTCACAGAGTCGTCCTCCAAGGAAGAAAATCTTCCTCCTGATACAAATAAATCTTTTCCAGACGAAGTAACCCCGCAAAAAGTAGAAAAATTGTGCTGTGATGACATCAATCCTGAAAAAATGGAGATTGAGGAAGCAAAATTTATTCTAAATGACAATAAAAAAATTACCAAGGACATGTCAGTACTTGACATAGAGTCTCCAGCATCTCCTGATGCCATGGAAGTCCCAGAGGAACCACGGGACGTGGCACCAGTGACCTCAATCTACGACCAGGCCGTCATAGCCGAGGATTCCGCGTTCCCAACCGCAGAATCAACGCTTCCAACGCTCCCGACCGCTACTCCAGTGGTCAACGCACCCTCCAACAACCTCCCAGCGTGTGCAGCACTTCCTATAAAACAATTCAACACGTGTCTACCGGTTGTGAGACAACTTCGCAATCGAAAAGTGTCCCTAAATGCACCGGCACCTCCTGCACGACCTCCAGCAAAGAGCAATAAAGTCGTGTGGCCGCAGGACAACAGTATTGCGTCGATGCTACATCATCATCTGACAACAACAAACGTCAAGTGTTCGCAGAACCACGTGAAATATCGTCAGGCAGCTGCTGCGAAGAAGTATCAAGACTCGAAAAACGCGATCAAACGTGAATTGCACCGTTTGCTCGGGCCACAAGAGTGGAGCAATCACTTGCACGAGAGTGTTGTTCAAAATTTGGCCAAATTTCCGAGTACTCGGGCAATCGTGCAAGGGATTTTGGCGGCTGTGACGGACTGCAGTGACTCGGAGGAGCCGATAATCAAAGAATTCACTCCACCGGCTCCGATGATGACTGAGAGCGAGCAGAAGATTGTTACGCTGCTACACAGCCTTGAAAGTCATCATCCCAATATTATTAGCTTTACTTTCTCACTCATCAACTTCCAACTCTTCCGGACGATTACCAATTCATCTAGCGAGGTGATACTGTCGTTTGCCAGAGTGTTTATCGCCCTGTCGAGGATGAAAAAGGATCGGGAACGCGTGCGGATGTTCATTTGCGATGCTATTTATCACTTGTCCAATCGCTCGTACATCGTACTCCATGTCGCACTGTCCAATTGGCCCGAAGTGCTCAGTATATATGACTCGACGCAGCCGCAACATCTGCAAATGTGTATCGCCACGATTATCAGGTCGTACAAATTCTTTGACAACAATAAAAGTCAAATAATGCAGATGAGAAACCTTTTGAGAGTGTACTACAAGTATCCGGACGATATGCCGCAGCCGATCGAACAAATTCGAAAGCTCTTGGCGATGTTTGTTGAGGGGAAGCATGATATGACTGTCACAACAACTATTCTACTGCTGGCGAAAAAGGAGGGCGTCGATTGGACGTATAAAAATATTGTTTCTGGTGAATTGATGCAGATTATTGTGAAGAATCAAAATTCCACGGGAACTTATGATGCTCTCAGGCTACTGGGCTTCCTCCTGCGTGTCTTTCCGGTCCGCGATGAGAATGGACTGGTTGGAAAAGTTGTCGAACCATTGCGTGAAATTCTTGACAGTGGCGCGGCCGATGTGGAGGTACAGGAGGGCGTTGTTTCCGCACTGCTCAGTCTGTCTCGCCACAAATTCCAGGATATTACCAAGTCAATATTAACCTGGAAACCCACACGAGCCCTGCCACCACGGCTTCACGATCAGCTGCAAATCTTCTTCAACTCACGATCCTTTGGCCAGTGGAGCACGATCCGACAAAAAATATCATCGAGCTCAGTTTAATTTTATAAATAATAAAAAACAAATCGTTTTCTCATATGTACCTGGGTATACTCGTCAGTTTGCGTTTGGAAACTTAGTTTCGTGCATATTCGAGTATGAATATTCACGGCTCGCATGCTCTATCGCTCGTGAGATAATGGCGAGAAGTTCAGCGAACTGAAGCACACGGTACGAAATCTAGAAGAAGAGAAAAAACATTTTTTTTTTTTTAAATAAAATTTCTCTGCTGTTTTGCATGCAACCCTTTAAAAATTAGATATTAAAAACAAAAAACATGTACATAGGATTTTTATTGATAATAAGTAATAATAAAAAATATAAGAAAATTTTTTTAATATTGTTGATTGATTTTTCTAAAGATTTTGGAGGTGGATATTGCAATAATAGTTACTTACATGTGTAATGTTCATTGTAATTTTTTTTTTTTATTATTACTCGTGATTTCACTTGTTTCTTATAGCTTCAATAATATTAATAATATTAATAATAATAATATTCAACATATTCATAAGCATTCGATACGAATAGGACAGGCTAGATTAATTAATACAATGGTATTCTATACATAGTGTTTGTTTTTTATCTCAAGCATTCAATCGCGCTTGCATTCGCTCACTACTCTTTCCAGTACTGTGGGTTTCCTGTGAGTTCTTTTTTCTTTTTTTTTTTTTTCTTTTTTTTCTATAAAAATAAGTATTTAACAATGTTTTATAGAAAACATTGGCTTTATTGGAAATATTGAATGTTGAATTCTAACCGTTCTATTATACACGATTATGCTTTGTGGTAGTTTTTTTGTTGTTGTTGCATTGTAGGCATTTATATCCTGGCAAAATCTCGAAAAATTGTAAAAAAAAATATTATGAAAATTGACATAGAAAAAAAATTAATTCATGTTACAATTTTATAATTAGTTTAAAGAAATGCCGTGAAAAAAGAATTTCTTATCAAAAATTTCCAAAAAAAAAAACAATATTTTTCAACATTTTTTCGAGATTTTTACAGACTAATCTTAATTTTTTAACATGTTTTTTTTTTTGCAGATATACTATAACTAGATTTTTTGTGTTATTTAGTCATTATTAATCTCACGTGGGCACTAGTTGAGTTTTTTTGTTTACCCTATAAGGCTATAATTTTTTTTCCTATTTGCTGTCCCCTATTTTTTTTTTTCAATTGTCGCTATGTAACTTTAATTCAGTGATTTTTTTTTTACGCCATGTGTCTTTGGTATGTTTGTTCGACATTTTTCTTGATAGCATTTAAATTGAAAAGTTTCAAAAAAAATTTTAATAATAAAAAATATGAAAAATTTAAAGAATTTTCAAAATAAGTTTGCTCAAAAAAATGACTTTTACCCGCTTTTCCTCATAATTATCGACTCTATGAAAAATTTTACATTAAGCACACACCTTTTTCACATACGTATACACATTTTTACCTAGAAAAAAAAAAACAACCGGCCATTACTATCGAGAAAACTCACTTTCTATATCGCAAAAGCTTTTCTATTATATTTCGTTGTTTTTTTACCATTTTACTAGCGAGATGTTCCAGAAAATGAACTGAAAGGCCACGACTGGTATACAAACATGCACTTTACATAGCTTTCACATCTATATATACACACGCACACACATATATCATCATTACACATATATAATGTATAATTACACTATCCGCGTAAAAAGATCAACAACGGACACTAGAAAAAAAATTAATAAATCAATTAATTAATTAAAAATAAATTAATTAATCAATTTACTAACTATTATAATTAGTTAATTCATAAATTAGGAACCAATTACAAGTACAAATATTGTTGAATGACAAAAAAAATTAAAGATAATCATTATAAATTATTAATACACGTTTATAAATTTTGTTCTTTTTTTTTTTCTTTTTTCTTTGTTTCGTTTTTTTTTTTCTTTCTCATCAATCTGTCTTCGGTTTTTCCTTAATTATTATAAAGACTATTTAAATAAATATATACATATATCATGTAGGAATATATATGCATATATATATCCACTTGTGTTTTTTTTTTTCTTTCTTCTCTCGTGTACGTTCTTCATATATATATGTCACTCGCGCGTGTACATTCACACAATATATTTTGAGGCTTTGTACTCTTAAAAAATACAAAAAAAAAAAATATGTATAAGAACGACCTAAATTATTGTCAGTTATCTCTCACTCTCTCCTCGTTCTCAATTTTTTCTTTCTTTTTTTTCCCCGAAAAGTCACACATACACACAGTTATCCATTTGTTTCATCTTCTTTTATATTAATTGTTCAGTCAACTATGGGAGATGATAGCGCGGCGATAGTGTAGAAAAAAAAAAAACCGAGGAAAAAAAAAAAATCTTTGATGTCAGGTAAGAAAAAAGAGTGAAATAGTATATATATACACTGAGACGGTAAAAAAAAAAAGAAAAAAAGTATATGAGAGAGTTTTGGATTATTTGATCCTATCTACAAATATACAAAATTAACCGCATTGTACAAATTCACTCTTTTCCTGTCTCTGGAATCATTATTTTTATTATAATCATAATAATCGTTTTTTTTTTTTTTTCATTATTATTATTAGTATTTTCTGTTTCTGTCTTGCTGTAAAGCTTGTGGGCGCAATTTTCCTCGGACACAAGGCACATTCGTGAGGCTCATTGAGCGTGAAACGACAGGAGGAACGAGAGCGAGAGAGAGAGAGAGAAAAAAGAGCTCTCACACACACGCATATATGAGCTAATTGTGAAAAAAAAAATCCTTTTTATATTTGAAATTGTCTATTGCAATGTTTTTCAAAACTTATTTTGTCAAAAAATTCTCTCGTTACTCCTGCAGTAGCTGTTGCAGGAGCAACACTATTTCAAATTCTTGTTCCATGAGTGACTTGCGAGATTTTGTTTGTATATTAAAAACGTTTGTGTGTGAGAAGACGTGAAATTTTTAGTTGTATTAAATATATTAATAATTGACTAATGACACGAGCGTTTGGCTTCGTTGATCGATGCAAGTCTTGTCAATTCCATTTGCGAGTAGTCATTCCATCCGGGCATTCGTTTTCGCTCAAGTGGCGGGCATATTGACGGCTGGAAAGCGATGGAATTAGTTGGTAAAATATGCATAATAATAATATTATTAAGTGGAGTAAAATGAAAATTAGTGATGGTTTAAAATCTAGAATAATCTTACCGAAAGTTGTGAATTTTTCGCCATGAACATGATCAGCGAGCGATTACGACTGCTAAATGGCCTGAGCTCAGGATCTCGACCAGGTCCGTCGACAGTATCCACACAAGTACTGCTGCAGGTGATAAAATATTCATTTACAGTTTGTTTAAATAGATGGAGAAAGGAACCGGGTGTTTTTGTCCCACGTACCTCGAGCTCAACTGTTTCTGCTTGCGTTTACAGTGAATATACACTGCTACACAGATTATAACAACAAGAAATACTGCTATCGTCGCACCACCAGCGATACTTGCCGTCTCCAGCATTAGCCTTTGTCTAGAAGCTGTAAAAAAAAAACATTTTTTATTAATTTTTCAATCTATAAAAAAATTTTTTTTACTCAATAACTTACGTAAATACGAGCCATCCAAGTCCTTGAATTCACATCTCTGTCCAATGAATCCATTTGCACATCTGCAGAACAGAAAAAAAATCAACGCTTATAGTTATAAAACAATAAAAAAAAAACTCTTCGTGTATACACAAATATTTAATAACTCAATTTCATGAAAATTTTTTTTTTTTTATCCTCATTCTGTACTTTCTGAGTACGCACCCTTTGCGCGACCCTGGCGGAAATAATTTTGAAGCCCGTAATTAGACAGTATACAAGGGCAGATAAGAAGTTTTGTTACTCGTAAAAAAAAAACAGATAAAAAAATCATAATTGATGCAATTCTCACGATAATTTTCACATTAACGGTTCATAATAAATTAATTGGATCAACGTTACGAATTTATTTCACGCACACGCGTGCTGCCAAACGTTGAATTTCAACGGAAACACAGAGTATGTATAATTGAAGGCATTCATTAGATTTTTTTTATTGACCAGTTAAACAGTATACTTTTTGTTCCTACTGTATTTTTTTTTTTTTTTCTATACACTAAACAACAATTCTAACAACTGGTAGAGGATAAAAAGCAAGCTCTAACAACAGATTAAAGGAATTAAAATATCGAATTTAGCCGAGATGTATCAGCGATAAAGAGCAAAATGAGTTTTTCACAACAACAGCGGATTATTATATTTTTTCTTTTTTTCACGAAGAAGTTTGTTGGTCATTAGGTGTCACAAGGAGTTGAGGAGGACAAAAAGGGTGGAAGATTAGGGGGATAAGCCTTGTGATGGTGCTTGGTGTAAAATCCGGGAATGGCTGCGATGTTGTTTCATGATATATATATACATATACACAACTTACGGTAGAATGAGTGAGAAAATAAGAAAAGAGAGACTTTTAGCTTGGCAATGAGAGCGAGAAAACGAGATAAGTGGAACGTATAATAAGAGAGAAGCGACTAACACATTCTTATATACATATTTTCTCCTGTGATGTTAAAAATTTTGCCGATACATAAATAATAATCCAAAATACACGTTTGTATTGAATTGTTATAGCTTATATGAATCGTGACAAAAGCTCCCGTGGAATTTTGTTGGAACGTGTTTGACCAGCAAACTTTAGGATTATCCTCGCCCACCGCGTGCAGCTCGAAAACTATACACGCCAGCATGAATGAACATAACGTTGAGTATAGTAAAATCAATGGAAAATCCCCCCTGGTTGCCGTGAAAAAAAAAGCGTCTCATTCGTGAAAATCTTATGCCAAGTCTCGACACACAATTTTTCACGCCCTTTTTTTCCACGTCGTTTTTATTTTTCTCTTCCCCTTTTTTTTTCTTCACCTTCAGCGCTCTATAAACCACCTTAAGGCAATAGAAGAGAAAAAAAAAAACTTCATGGGAAATTGAGTGCAATTTACATAATTTTTCTGTCCTCTCTGCTTACACGTATTTTTTGCTTGACACAAAAGCTCACGACAAATGCTCTTGTGTGTGTGTGAAAATGCATGCATTTTCCCTTCTATGCTCTTCATCAGATCAAAAGGTAAAACTATGTGGAAGAAAACAAAAAGCCATTTGTCCAATGACAATTTTACCCTCCATGAAAAATAACACGACAAATAATAACAACCATAAAATATAGTTTTTCTTCGCTTGTTTTCTATACTGTGTCTGCGCTCGACTTTTAACTTTCCCACGCTGTTTGCTTTGTCGATTCGCCAAAGTCTTTTGTTTCGCATTCACCCAAGGGAGATGAGAGCCCAAGGAAATAAAAACTCGCGAGCAACATCAAGAGCACGAGGCATATAGCAGAAGAAGACATATTTTTAAATTCGTTCAACCCTAAACCTTAATTTACAATTTTCCCATGCATATCACAATAAATACACTTGACAAATTATAATCGCAATTAAAAACTAATAAAAATTAATCAAATATGATCATAAAATTGGTAAAAAAAAATTTTTAACTTCATTTTTCAAGCTCTATACTGCAGAAACAAGATTTTTTTGATGCATATAAATTGTTCAAAATTGAGATTTCCCTTTATAAAAAATTCCACCATCTCGAAAATTCAAGTTTAAATTAAAAAAATCTCGTAAAATCAATATTTTTAACAATTATTACCATTCAAATTTTGATTTTTCAAAGAAAACAAGTTTTTTTTTTTTAAAGATAAATATATAATATTTTTTTGTTATGCAAAAAATTTGAAGGAAATTGAAATTTTTCTCACATAAAATCAGACTCTAACTTTTTTTTTATATATCGTTTTGAATCAAGAACTGAAATCGTTCTTATATAAATCTTATGGCAAAAAATTCAAGCAAACAAATCAATCATGATAATTAGAGATCTGCGCTATTCTAAATAACACCCAGGGAGGCTTATAACAGACATATATACACGTCTATATCCTGAATATACATAGCTCTAGCGTGACCAAAGGCTTTGGGATTTGCCGCATTGGCGCAGTCTGATGCATCGGAATCACAAAGGTCAGAGGCCCCGCGCGCGCGGCAATCTGCATTTTCGCGTGTGGCTAATTTAAATACAAAAAAAAACCGGAAAATGACCAGTAAATTATTTTTAGCAAAAGAAAAAAAAACGGCCTCGCATAAGAGGCCATCACGTATATATTTCTCTCATGTGACTCTCTCGTCGCCGTGGGTCTCCAGTGTACATCAGGCAGTAAGTTGCAGCGGCGCGCGAGTTTCATATATACTTACACACAATTGTAGAGAAGTGACTCTTGTATTTTAACGGTGAAGCACGTTGCTCCGTTGAGGCAGTAAAATTCCGCATAGGCAGACGAACACGGGTACATGTGGTATGTGATGTTTGGTCGTGGCGTCGGCGACGGCGGCCGTGGTTTAGGTGTCGACCTCGCCGAGCACGCATCTATAAAGAACAAAAAAAAAAACAACCAATAAGCACATTAAATTCACCTCTCTTATCACAACTGACAATCGCAATCAATATACAATATATACACTAGAGCACGCGATAAGACGCGATAATTCACAAATATATGATAATAATCCAGGAAAAAAACAAAATTATCAACATAAATTCACATCACTGATCCAACAATACACATAGTGTGATGGGGGAACATAAATATTTTAGTGTGTGACAAAAAAAAAAAAATAAGAAACGATCTAGTTCGTGTAGGCGTCGTTAACGAGTGACCTCGTCTGCAAAGGAACTCGAATATCTTTTCTAACAAGCCAATAATTTAAACTCTCTAAAAATGACATAAATTTGCGCAACATCCTCATTAACATGACTGGGCCGGAACAAAAAAATATATATATATGATAGCCGCAAACAATAAAAAACACGAATGTAATCAAATTTCGTACGTTGAAAAAATCGATTATTATAATACCGGAGTGAGTATATATATTGTTGAGGGCAAAAGAGTAGTGTGTGTGGTGAACCTTTAGAAATATATGTCATTTACTCGCCCCTTGCGCGACTGAAAGAAAAAAAAGGCGCAAGCGGGGGCACATATTCGATATTGGGCATCAGTATAGGATGGTAGAGAGAAGGAGAGAGGAAATAGAGTGCAGAAAAACTGAAAAAGCAATACAACGTGCGCCAATATGTGTAATATGAAGAACCGTTTGCTCGTTATGCACACGTAGGTAGCCCTAAAAATTCGTGGATCACATCTGCTTGCTATCTGTCACCTGTTGATACTTAATGATCGTGTACTCTGTCTCTGTCGAAAAAAAATTGGTTGTTAATATATATAGAGTAAAAATATAACAAACCTGTAATTCCGATGAGTGTATATGAAAGAAGTAGAAGGGTAGTAACAAGAAAGGACGGGATTCTTGATCTCCTGCGAAACCTGGCGACTCCCGTCGACTCTGTAGACCGTGTTTTCCAGTCCAACGGTGTCCTGGAGCTCCTTAACTGGTGATCCACGCGCTCAGCATCGCTCCAATGTGTCGCCGAGGGATTAGTCGAGGTGGTGGAGGCCTCGCAGAGACCGGTGAGCCTCGACAGAGCGTGATCGGGGCTGGTTTTTGACTGCTCCAAACTGTCGCTCCACGCTGAATCATTGTGGACTTGGTGACGCGATTCCTGCACGTACTTTCGACATCTTAGGTAACTCTGAGGCAGTCTTACGTCATCCCTGAGTTGGTCAGGGACCCTAGTGGGGTCCAGGTGCGACGACTCGGGCTGGCAAAGTCCGCTGGATGCGCAGGGGCATGATGGTAGCTCTACGCCGGCCACTGGAGCCTCTGTGCCAGGTGCAGCACTTCGGCGCACGTGTCGCCGCCTCCCTGTAACATCATATGGGTTAGATGACACGTTCGACAGATGCATGATCTATCTGCGATCAAGCACACGGCGTGACTGACGCCACCGCCGAGAAGCCTGATCGCGCTTAATGGAATGATAAGACGTGATTCACGCGTCAGATGATGTCAACAGTCATCTCTAGATTATCTTGATAAAGGCCCAAGGGCGTTTGCATCATTGTAACACATATTCATGGGTTGTTAGATGACTCGAATTAATTTTCTTACGCTAAATCTTGCAATAGACACTATTTTTTAATCTACCTCACTGTTGCCAAAAGTGCTTGTGTTTGAAAAAAAAAAAAAAGTGTAAAAACTGAACTTAAAAACATTTACTTAGTGGAAATGAGCAAAAATTTTTTTTTTTTGTGAAATTTTCATAGGGGTATGTATAGATACCCCTTGAGACTATCGACGTTTTCATGATTTTCTCGGTTTTTCTTTAATAACTTGATAAATAAGCGAGACAACGGAAAATTTTATAGGAGCTAACAAATCAAGGATTTAATTATCTACAAAATATGTTTAATAAACTTTTTTGTATCTCTTTTAGTTTTTATCGATTTTTAAAAATTTTGATTTTTCACAATATCACGAAAATAAAGCAAAATATTAAAAAAATATATTCTACATTTTTTGTAAAGCATTTGATCCTGAATCATTTAACTTCTATAGAATTTTTCAGTATCTCGGTTAGTTACCGAGTAATCGGTAAAAAACTAAAAAAAAATCACAAAAATCACGAGATATCCTTTTTAAAAATTTACCAACGAAAAAACAAATTTTTTTTACGGAATTAAACGTCACGAAATCCATTTTAAATGCTAATAATACTCGATTGTTGTTAATTTTATAACTTTTTTACATCAACGCCTTCTCGATTATTGATAATGCGAAATTTTATGTCTTGGCAATAGTGATTCAGGGCTGTGTAGAGTGGTTCAAGGACAGCTTGGGAATATTTTAAATGTGACTATACTATCTTATCGAACAATTTGTCAAGATGATAACGCGCAGCTATAAGTATAGGTGATGACCGTATACGCGTGCGGCGCCGTGCACTCGTTGAAATTTGTGGGATAAGTAGGTGATGATACCAAATAAAATGAAACATATAAAGCATGAAGCAAAAGGCTTGAGACACATATATATTATGCGTTGTCATCGTCCCACGTGCACTCTTCTATAGTTCTCGTTAATAATTGGTCATTTCCCTCCTCATCCTCGGGTATTCTCGCGCGCGCTGCTGATGTGTCTTATATATACAGTATGATATCCGCGGTCTCTTTTCTCAGCCACACACACATATGGCGGCCTTTCTTGTGTTTCGGCTTATTTTGTAATTGCGCGAATTTGCGCCTAACTTCCGCCATAATTTCGTGACAATCGTCATCATCATTATCGCGATTTGCCCCTATTCACAGAGGACACGTCAGATGCACAAGAAAAGTGTAGGTTATAATCTTATTGGCAGAGTGCGCGTCAGTTGCATAACCCTAATAATGTATATATCCCGTCTCGTCACAGGTAATATACACAAAATATTGACAAATCTTCTTTCCTTCATACATTTAAACACGAGAAAATGATCATTTTATCATTTTTCTAATCATTATAACTGTCTCTAAAAAATTTACTGCACTAACTAATAAAAATTAAACAGAATGCATTTGAATTTCATGATTAAAATATTTTTAATTTGGATTTAATGATGAGTTGACTCTCATGCCACTATATCCAACCTTAATTAAAATAATAGCTCGTTTCGTTAAAAATTTTTTTTTAAATTATGATAATTAATTAATAAAAATGATTAAACGTTAATTTAGCTTTCGAGTCATTTGAGTGTTAAATTGGAAAAGGTTATTTTTCCACAAAATCGTGCCCAGGTGCCATCAGAATTAAGATACAAACGAAAAATTGAAAATTTTCAAATATTGACGTATACTTATATGTTGAGAGATTCATCTATCACTTAACTCTCTGTGAGTAGTGTTTACATTGTTGATTGTTTCCCCGGGACTTTTGATATCAGACACAATGTTGACAATACAAAATTCAATGATATCTCGTTGTCGTTCTGGTGTAAATGATATTTATCTTGCGTGTAGTGTGTTGGCATGGACAAAGTGTAAAAAAGGACACACTTTGGGGGATTTTTTCCGGGCACGTGGCATCGGATTTGAGGGTGGAAAGCGCATATATATACATATGCCAGCTGCATCCTCGTTTGAAATTCTGGAAGTAGCTTTAATAGACTCTTGAATGTGTTATTTCATGTTTGAGGAAAAAAAAATGTGGGCCCTATATTTTCGAGTGCCCTCATATCAGATGTGTTATGTGTACTCAAGACAGGCTGCATGTTGCTGTCTGCATACTGCAGATATCCAAGTGGGATTTTCGTGGGCACATACGACGACGATTGTTCACCGCGTGCATCACGCGCGCCGCCAGGTTTTTCAGATTCAGACGCAGTGTGTATGTTGGGCTTATATACAATGAATATAAGTCTTTGAGGGCGCTTCTCGTGGCCCCCGGATGTCGAGATAGCGTGGAATAAGAGTGGCTCTTTCTATTGTGTTTTAGCTCGTGGGCCTGGGCCTCACCGCGTCGCTGGGATGAAGGGTTTTCGTTACTCTTTTGCTCGCCCCACCTTCACGCCATACGCATCCAAGTATATTCCATTGTTGACGCTATGTGCCCACCATTATTGTACTCCACAGTTGGTTACAAAATTCCACGACAATCCGAGCGTCAGTTGGAGGCCTTTGATCAATCTGTTGTCATGATTCCTATTATATATAGGCATATACACACATCTAGATCAAATATAATGCCCAAAACTCTCGACATGACTATAGAGTGTGTCTGTCTGTTGATGTATCCGCAACAAATATCCACAGCGGAAAAACAAAACAAAAAAGGTGTCAAGAAAAACCATAGGATTCTAACCTCACTAATTCACTGTTTACATCCATCAACTAGGCATATCCACACATTGTCATCGCGGTTCAGAAGAAAAAAAAATGAAACAAAAAAAGACAGACACTATACGTAAGGGTCTGAAAGAAATTCGAGTCGTAAAAAAGAAAGAGAGAGAGAGAGAGAGAGAGGAAAAGAAAAAAAAATGTGTGGCACGCGCCACACACAAGTGCCAACACACTTGGCTTCTGATGTGGCTGGACATGACCCATCCACATATACACACAGAGAGCACGAAGAAGCAGAGGAGAAGAAGATTGGGCGCAGAGAAAGCCAAGAATGAAGACAGTGAGTAGCATTGACGATATACGACGCGTGTCGACGATATTTTCATAATCTTTTAAGGGGGCCCCTGATGCAAGGGGTCCAAAAAGCGAAAGGTGCAGTAGAGGACGAGTGAGAGAGAGGAAGGAAGCACGTGGCTGGAATAAAATATCTCGACTCTCGCCTCCTCTCCACGTGGCTCATATACTCTGTGCGGCTGCTGCCGGCGCTGTGTGTGCATTCAGGACCAGCAGCTGCCAAAAAGGTGGAGACAGCGCGAGGCCCACCAATAAACAAAGATAAAAGCGAGCTGTGTGTGCCTCTGTCGCTCAATTTTGCCCATGTGTCTGATCAAAAATGATGATGGTGGCTTCTAACATCGGGCCAACGAGGAAAAGGTAATTCGAGTCTGTGCAGCTTCCTTTTTCGATACACTTCCTTGATCGCCATGCACGATGCTCAGCCGCTAGTTCAATCATCATCCTCTCTCTTTGCCTGACGGCAAGATGCCTTCAGGGTGGCTCCTTTTGTCTGCAAACGGCTCCGATTGCCAAGCCTGGACACTCATGCAAACTCCTTGACGCCGATCCTTCCTACGACACACACGACACACGCCTCTTCTGCCTACGACAACAACTGCTACACGCCGTCTATGAGTCATCATATCGACTTCCTCTCTATTTCGTTATTCAGACGGTGAATTTATATCCTACATCACACGTTTTTCCTGTCACAAATATTTCGAAAATGATCAAATTGAATGAAATATTTTTTTTTTTTAGCATTGATGAATTATGTCGCGTGCCTTGCATTATCCCGCACATCAGACGACAGAAGTTGAGCGTTGGTGGGTGTATATCGGGGCCTTACGGAGGGCTTTCAGCACGAAAACCAGGAGATAATGGCGTTGAAGCGCGCTCAGCAGCTGCGAGGCTGCTTATTCTGAAGGGTGTACACACTACCCACCCTGTCTATATCCATCCAGGACGTTAACATGTGCTCTTTGCCTTTTTTTTTTCCTCAAGCATTTCTTTCCATTGATGAACGCCCAAAAAATCCAATCTGCAATTTTTCGGTTGATAAGGCACAAACACCTGCTCTCATCTGGCCGGCAATCAAACACAGAATTTTGTTGGTATTTTTGGACGATAAGCGATATCTGTGCTGCACCTGGACCACCTGTGGTGCGGGCAATCACTCGAGGAAGCTGTTGAGCGCGCGTGGAAACAAGTGAAAAGGACATTCAAGACACTCGAGAGTGAGAATTGAGGAAGCAGGGTGACTGAAGAGCCCATCGAGGATATTAAACAGGCATCAAGAGGCCGTGCCATATCGCGTACGAAGATGAGAATGGATGACATCGAGCGCATATATCGTGTATCGATGAGGATAAAGGCTATTATTACATACAATGTTGTATAATTGTATTACGGGCGAGGTATAAAAAAAAACTTACTGCGGAGGCTTTTGCAAACCACATATTGGGTCTTGCAACAACACATGGTACGTCTCGGAAGCCGCAGATGGTTCCTTCGGACGACGATTATGGTTTTTTGCTCAAGCCTCGAATCAAGCGAGGCACACGATCATTTTCCTGCCCACGAAACTTCAAAACCCCATCTCTCTCCTGCTCTCTCTCTCTATATACATCTTTTGCACACACGCTATATATGTGTACATGTATACAGTTGTCGGCTTCCTTTCTTGATTTTTTTGTGTCCAAAAAAAAAACATACACAAATTTGACTAAAAAAAAAAATTTCAATCAAAAATCTATATAAACTTTTTTTGTTCAACGTTTGATTTTTTTGGAAGTATATTTTTGTTTTCAACGAGTATAATCAGCCTTATCGCAGTTGAATTTATGGGCAGAATGAGTCAGACTTGGCAAGAATGTTTGGACAGTATATTTTCCCTTATATATTGGACTCTGGCCATTATTTAACTCAGTAAAGCAGGAGAAATCCTCTTATTTCGTTTCGTTAGCCGATCTGCACATGGGGTGGTTTTCTCCCATTGTCCGAATAACAGTAGAATATGTCCTTAACGCTTGATCGTTCCTTATATTGTCTGGGTAATCGTGGAAAATTCAGGTCCACAGAGGCCATCAAATAATGTCCATGGGGGGACACTAGAATACATATATGTCGCTGTCGTCATTATTATTGTACTCTTCGTCGTCGCTCTTCTGGACAATTCACTCAAGCTATTGGATTAGTTGTTGGCAAGGTAATTCGACGTTTAGAGCAGCCATCATCATGTATAACTATGCATTCTAAGCGTGTATACACACTCACATTTGCCCTCGAGCATCCAATGGTGAGTTTTTATTTTCGATTTTTTCGGGAGGGCCTCGGAACGAGAGATAGAGAAGTTTAATATATTTATGCGAGGTAATTCAATCTAACTAATCGGCCATATCAGTTGTGTAATTTCTAAAACCTTATGCAGGATACAACATTATTACATATTCCCACGTATATAGTCGTTTATGGTAAATTATTTTAAATTACAATGATGCGCCGTGCATCATTATTTTTTACTTGTAAAATTTGAAGAAAAAAAAATAGATTATTAATTTTTCAACAAAAAAAAAATTGTCAAATACGTGAGAAAGGGTATAGGCATATACCCACTTGAAAAATCATGCTATTTTCATGATTTACGAATAATTCGGTAAATAATGAAAATAACAAAAAATATCATAAATGTTCAATGATAGTAAATTTAATTTTCTACAAAAAACGTAGAATAAAATTTTTTCATAATGTCCTTCGTTTTTGAGATATTTTGTAAAATATGAATTTTCAAAAATTAATAATATCTCAAAAACTACAGACAATACAAAAAAATTTATTTCACATTTTTTTTAGATAATTAAATCCCAGATTATTTAACTTTTATAACATTTTTCATTATCTTATATATTTACCGAGTTATCCTAAAAAAACTTTTAAAAAATCGCCGAAAATACCAAATTTTCAAAGGAATATATATATCCTCCTTTAAAAATTTTTCCAAGTGAAAAAAAAAATTTTTTTTTATATAAATAATACCTATAGTCTGTTTTACGAATTTTTAAAACACATATGTCCTTTTTTATCTGTATCATTATAAAGTGAAGCGATATATACATGACTTTAATGAAAAATCACCCCTCGAAAAATCCACGATGGAAAAAAAACCTAAATAATAATAATAAATAATAAAAGAGAAATGATCTTTCGTAGTGATGTTCTCTGGGAGGTCGGTCAACGGGACGACAATAGTGCGGGCGCAATGCTGCGCAAAGGATAATTGGACGGCGCGTTAAATTAGAGGGAGCAGCCCCGTTTCTTCCCGAGCGACGAGCGGAACGAGGCGGAATAATTTTCCTTGTTTTCGAGTGAGGATCAAAAGAGAGAAGCAAATATCCATACACACACACACGAGTGTATATCAGAGTAGGTGGGTGGGGTTAACACTTTTACATAATCCATTTCCTTCCGATAAATCAAAATATTATAATATCTGAATCAAAATAAGTCTACAATACACACACACACACACAGTCTTAAAAGTGTCCTCTAGACATCAAGATGTATGAGGAATAAATTAGCAAACCTTATAACGCATACCTTGCATCAAGTGTGCACGGAAATCTGGAACATCGTGTCCCTGAAGGGCTGAGCGTGACGAAGGCGTGCAAAAAGCTATTGCTCACAGTCATAAATCATGTTGCCGACCCACTTTAACTCGACATAATGCCCATTGGCAATAAAACAGTAGTATAGCCAATCATATTTGTATAAATATTAGAAATAACTTGTACTGACGCGCGTTGATAGAAAAATATAATACAATACACTGCATGACTCAGACACGTGAATTCTAACCTTAAAATCAAACTCGGTGACAATAATAAACGACAGAGGCTTGTATTATTTTCCTATGTGCTGTTGGTTTTTGGAATGTTTGCAGGCTCACGTTTTTGTCCATTGTTGTGCCACCAATAATTCCGAGCAAAGCCCACTGTATAGGTATGATGTCGTCTGAACATTTGGAGGTTATAGAGGAACCACTCTCTCTCTCTCTCTGTGATTGATCTGCCGCGCGCGATGACCAATTTGGGTGGGCCAAAAACCATTGAATCGTTCGTGTGTGGGTGCTTGCCAATAATTTGAAAAAACGTCCCCCCTCAAAGCGAACTCGCCTATTATTCAACAAAAATCCCAATAGGGCACGAAATATGTGTCCTTGTTTAGTCGTCAAACACGAACAGAAGTAAGTAGTTGATCGAAAATTCGAGGGAGTCGAGAGTGAGATGGCGATGACGGGTGGCCAATGGCGCGGTGGTTTTGGCCGAATAACACACAGAGGCGCGCAAACGAGAGCCGGCTGTGCGCGCAGCCACACATACGCTTGCTCTATATATATATATAAAAGCCGAAAGAGCATCAAAAGCCCAGCGGCTTTGGACTGAGACAGAAAAGCAGCAGGACGATAGGAGAGAAGAAGAATAAGAAAGAGAAAAAAATAGTGGTCTGGACAGCCGGGCGGCGGTGGTATAATATTACAGGGCTGCAAGGCATATCTTACCCAGCACCAGCAGAGTAGGAGGACTCCTGGGTGTCCACGAGCCATACGCCGGGGTGACCGGAAGGTTTCTTATAATCGTAAGAATATAAAAATTTATCACGCAACGAAAAAAAAAAACGAAGAATGGCGGAAAAAATTTTTTTATTTTAAATTTAAATTTTTTCCCGCGCACATACGGCCATCTTGCTGCGCCATCTTGCAGATATGGCGGAGTCAAGATGGCGCCGATTTTCCGAAATCTCTCTCTGTGTCATGGCTTTTCGCGCGTTGTGAATTGCAGCAGTCGGAATGTTGAGATTAGTGTATTATGTATAACAAAAAGGATAAAAGAAGAAAAAAAAAGAAAACAAATGAGGTAAAAAGACGTCTCTCTCGATTAGTTGAAAGCGTTTCGGGCCTACTGTGTGTATTAGAACCTTTTACCGACAGTGTGTGTATATGTTTATGGGTGAGAGCACCTGGCTTCTTTTTTCATCTCTCTCTCCGCGTTTAGATTTGTTTTCTTGTCCCTCACAAACCAAAACCGACTACCTACGGTTTGCCTTCGATCTTCGTCACGTTTGGAATACTGCAAACTACATATAACTGCATTGGCATCTCTATATCCTCTCGCTATATAACCAAACCAAACCCGCCTCCTCGTTAGCCACCAACGAATGACAAACTAACCTACAAAGGGCGCATCGATCATCATTACCAGCGTCATTAGAAGATCTTCAGGCTTAATTTGAGTAGATTTTTCTTCCTCTAAAATAATCTACATTATCACTGTGCATTAACTATAATAATTTCTTTCTCTCTGTTGTTTTCCTCAAAATACCAGAAAATGTAAGTATATCCATGACGGAATTGATAAAAATACACCTGACAACGCACGATTGGATTATATTTTTTGTGTATATGTATATTATATCTGTATATTTCTTTGCAGTGCACATATGTGATCAATGAAACGTTCCAGAGATGGAATTCATTCGACGATTAGACAGGCTAGAACTTGTCGGATCGAAGATCGTGGGAGGATGTGGACACCTCGAGCATCAACAACAGACGACGACTTCCTCTAATTTGTAATGCAAAAATGATTTCTAAGAAAGTGAGAGATATTTTATTTTTTTCTTATTGTATCGCCCCTCTGTGTCTTTCTAACTTAAACTTTTTTATTATTTTTTTATATTATATATACTTTTTTCTCACTCTCATTCTCAGACTCCCTGCGGTGGATATTCGGGCTACCCAAGCACGTTCAAACGACGCTGAATAAGAAGTGAGTAGAATAGAATTCCTTGTCAACCTCGTCGTGACTCTGTCTCCGTCATCTAATTGTCGCCTTTCTTTATAGAGGAATCCCGTGAAAAACGATGGTTTTTTTCTATCCAACAGTCGGCGCGGCGGCGGCGGCGGCGCTTCAACGTGGAAATAAAGAAATTAACTGACGTTTCTCACTCAAATTATATATTCCCGTGAGCTGACGTCATATATATCCCAGCGTGCGAAGACTAGTGTGTTATGGAAACTAAAAAGTTTCCTTTCTCACTCTCTCTTACACGAGACTCCTGGACACCCCGTCGAGGCACTGTAAATAGCGCCAGACTTTATTTAAATCTCGAATTAAGGGCAACGACATGTGTATATTTGGTGTGGTCCTTTTCATTCTATTCCCCCTCTCTCTTGAGTTAATTCACTTAATTTTTTTTTTTTACATACATATATTTGTATACTCTAAAGGAAATTTTTTGGGCCCCAATTCCACTCGAATCGCCCTTTAGTAAATCCACGCCCCTATGAGATTTTAACTCGGTATATGTATAATCCCCTCAAACAATGTCATTTCAACACTAAGTGTAAACTGAAGGGATTATTTATATTGTATATAGGGTTTTGAAACCAGTCAGAAAATATAATTTGTCAAAATTCTGGGCATATTCCTCTGTCGTGAAATTGTGCCGAAAAAATGCCAATCATTTGTCAAAAATTTTAAAAAGTCATTTATAACGATAACTAATAAAAAAAAACGGGCTCAGTTGAAGGATTGAAAATGTCATTATGGAAATGCGGATTAGTTGTTGAAATAAATCCCTCAATAAATATATTGATGTCAAGATTAGAAAAAAAAGTTAAAAAAAAAAAAATTTTACTAGCGCCTAGGCACACACAGCATGGAGGTTTATAATCCAGATCACCGCGACGATTTATTAAAGCGCAAAGGGCAAACATAGACGAGAATCAAAAACGTGTGTGCGCATATACGTATGTATGTCAGTTGGTGTTTTATCGTCGTGGCCAGAGATAGGCGCCAAGGGTTCAATAATTAATGGGCCTTGCCGCGCGCGCGATTGTACGCGCGGGCCAACAATAAAAAGAAAAATATAGCAGAGGGGATAAAGTAACGTTAAGAAAAAAAAAAAATTGAAAAAAAAAACACCATTCGATTAGTTAAGGCCACCCGGAAAAGTCAATACATTCCGATCCAACTAAAATTCCACCGTTGGCGACACCTTTCAGCGCTCTATCTGCCTGGACTATCTTTCATGGGACCGCGTGAGCATCACACATCGCACCGTTGTCAAGAAAGAGGATGCTATATCTAATATACATGCACGCATATGATACATATATGTGTGTATATATATCCCATGGAATCCGTAAAGATTAGATTACTTTTGGGGAATCCCTACTGAGCAGTTGATAAAAACTCAATTTGCCACTTGACTGGTAATAGATTAAGTGTTTAAGATTACACTTTTATCCCATTTTGACTTGAATCATCGAATTTTAAATCAGGGATTATTATTTTTAAACCTGTATTATACTGATACAGGAAAAAAAAAAAATCTAAAAAAATTGTAAATGATGATAATTTTATATTTTCTAGTTTTTTTTTTTTGTTTTTTATAAATCTGTGATTTAGGGAAATATTTGTTTATTTTTTTTATTTAAATAATATCGTGAAAACTAAACAACTTATGAAATTTCAACAAATAACGATTTTTTTTTTTTTAGAAAATGAAAGAATGAGCAAAAAAAAAAATTAAAATGTTCCAGGAGGATGAAAATAATCTTATCTCATGCGAAAAATAATTCATAATTTATCTAAAACAGTTGTAATGCATAAAGAAAACATTATATGTATATAATCCGGGATTGATTTTTGTGGATGGAGTCACAAGTTGAAAGGAAAAAAAAAAACCGAGGGAAGGACAAAAGAAAGAAAGAAAGAAAGCGAGTTGAAATCCGTCAAGTGCGACAATATACGTATGTGTTTATATACGTATGTAGGATGGAATAACAGGGTGAATGTGACTTCTAGAATATCTACTGGTGTCTATATACAGCAGTAAAATCATGCATGGAAGCAAATTGCAAGACATGCATTATACAGTGCGTATATAGAAAATCACCTCTACACAGTGACATCATCGGCGGCACTTTGAATCTCGCCGAATTGCACTGCGGTGAATGAAACGACAGAGATGCCGACATATAAGAAGAAAAAAAAAGTAAACCAAGTAGATAAATAACAAAACACACACATGATTGGCTCGCGTACAAGCGACGAGTCCTGCGATGAATAAGAAGAAAGGGGATGAATAGCAAAAGTCAACGGGCACGAGGCGAAAAAAAAAACGAAGAGAAGAAATATATAACCGATGATACATATGTCGCGCTCGATACAATTTCGCCAGTCTGCATGTATATTTGTCGCAGACATGCTGAATAAAGCGCCAAAGCGCGAAAATACATTTTGTCGTGCAATTCGCAGTCGGGAGACACATCCTATGCTCCATAGAACGATTGCTATTTCCGTTTGGAATAAAAAAAATAATACATACAGTTTCAGGGCCTTCACACACACACACGCATTACGACAGAGAGCGAGAGAGAGAAAAACGTCCTTCTATCTGTCTCGCTGTCTCGTCTAAAGATAAAAGCCGCCACGAGCCCAGACGTTTTAACGCGAAAAATCGCCGAGACTTTTCTCTTTTTATTCCTTGCCTGCGTCAACCCGAAAAAACTATCCTTGAACCTAATTTTCTGATCGACCCCCTCTGTCGCAGTGCGACACAATCGAGAGGATACGAGAGGCAAGCACCAGACAATCAACTGACCATCAGTGTGTCACACAATTGTCATAGACAGTTATACACACACACGCAAACGTATTGTAATTTGTCCTTTGAACATATCGCCAATTTTTCCTCAATGAAAATTCATTGCGAGTGGGATTGAGTCGGCGAGTTGAGCACCTCTGCACCAACCGTGCAGGTCACGTGACTGTCTCTCATTCTCTCTTTCTCCAGTTTACATGTGTCCAATACGTACACACGAGCCACGGATATCGAGTGCTACAATCCGCAAATGTGTGTTTGTAACGCGGACACCACGCGCGCGAGACTCGCCAAACGTCAGCGAGAAAATGCCCCGAGATTTTTCCGCCATTTTACAGGTAATTTGTCGTGAATTTTGTCAATTTTAATTGACTCTACAGTGACAAACTGTCGGCTCACACTCAACACGAGCCAATGAGCTTGATTTTTGAGCGTAGGAATTAACTGTAAACACGAAGGTATTTACAGCGGGGAGAAAAATGGCGATGAGGCACTCTGAGAAACGTCATTCACTCGGATATCTTATTTTGTCCGTCTGGCAATGTAATTAGAATGAATTAGCGATCAATGTATATAGACAATGTGTGACTTACCTGAAAGTCGAGCGAGAAACCTGAGCATGCCAGCAGCTGAATAGAGACACCTAGCTGCACCTTCTGCGACAAGGACACCTCCTGGTATAGGCATGTTGTGCACAATTCTAATCACCGTCCTCTTCCTCCTCTTGCCACAATCGAAACAAAAAAAAACAACTCACTGGTACGTGGCCGATAAATTTGCGTTGTCGTCATTCGTCGTACACACACCAGCTCCTGCTGGATGATCCAGTTGTCGCGATGATGCCCATAATAATGTGTTTTAATTCGATGAAATACACGGAGAATTTTGGTGATTGTGGGCCTGTGCACGCACACTGCACACACACACACGCACAGCGTCGAAAAATTCCTGGATGGCAAACTTTAATACAAATTCATGGCTAACATCCTCTCTCACAGCAACGACGTTAACACACACTTTCGACTCTTGATGACGATCCCTCACGATGATTCAAGGTGTTGCTGGGGTACTTTGATGTCTTGCAAGGCTCTTCAAGTGATGAGGACAGTGGATGGCCCTTGAGGAGGGCCCTCTCCGATTAAATTTATCGTGTGTGTGCCCTCCAGGCACGAACTATGTGCAAACTAAGCCCCGTGCCATAGAGCAGCGCCATTGCCACATCTCTCTCTCTCTCTTTCTCCTTTGCTTCCTGCCTCTCTTGCTCACTTCTTTCCTCTGTCTTTTATTTTAATCAACTTGCTTTCCTTTTTTATCCCAACGTGTGTGTCTGCCACAGACGGGATTTAACCAATTTTACCTCGCAACACGTTATACTTGATAATTTTCTCTCGATCAACAACTAAAGTCACAAGCACTGACAATGTCTATTTACACGAGACGCTGTAGGTATGCGGTGTCGGGACTGTCGCGTAAATTAAATAGGTTAATTTTGTAGGTGTTTAGTTGTATGGCGGGTAAACTTGAATTTGTAGCCACGGCAGGAAGAAATTTTGCGGTCCCGTGTTGTTGCCTTGTACACGTCAACGAGCCAACTGAGGAGGTGAGCATCTGCCGTTTCAGGTCTTTTCTCCCTTTTGGCTTGTCCGTCTTACTCTCGTCGACTATGTAGTCCGCTGTACGGCCACTGTCTCGCTCGCGTTCGCCGATCCTTCTCTGTCTCAACGCCGACGTTCGACCGGTGGCGCTCGTCGTCGTCGACCCCCGCCCGCAGGTCCTGGAGACACAGTAAGAGAGGGACCAATGAATGGAGATGCGCGCGCCCTCTCCCTCGGGATCGCCAAGCCGACAGTCAGCGGAGACTCACGAAATTTACCGACCATGTTCGCTGCGTCTTTTTTTCTCCTCCCTCTCTTTCATTTTTTTTTTTCATCAAGCAAACGCGTGCATGTACATACATAGGTGTGTGTGTGTGGAGCACAGCTCTCTTTCATTGCACTTCCCGCATTACACCACACACGATTTAATTCTTGTGAATAAAATTCCATTCTTCCCTTTCTTTTCACCGCGCGCGCGCGCACACACACGTCGCAGTTGTTTGATTGGATTTAGAAATGAAACCAGAGCTCGCCTCATTTACACATGCACATTTTAACCTGGCTAATAAATTAATTATCTGATAATTTAATTTCTAGAAAGCCTTTACCACACACATTTTTTTTTATGTGAGCCAGAGAGAAATCTGTATTGCCGACGAAGCTATGAAATAGCGGCAATTTTTAAATATTTCACGTTGATGGTTTTATTTATTTATGTATTTTTTTTTTCGACTAAAACTGATGCAATTTCTTGGGTTTAATTGTACTTGAAATAAATTTATAAGAGTTGTAGATTATTCTCAAGGCGATTTGACGGTGTGCCAGTGGCATCTCACGGTTGATTGAACAACTTGAAGTGTGCACAATTGATATGAGCTCATTATAAAGCCCGCGAAATCGATTATTTTGAATATAGTCTTGAATAGATTTCTTCATGTACTTGGTTTTTCATGTCTATAAATATATTTTTAATCATTGATTTTATTGTTTTTTAGTTGGAGTTTTAGAAGAAGAAATCGCGTGTGGTGAAGCATTTAAAAATACTTGCGAGTTATCGAAGCATCTCGGTTCACCTGCCACCTCGTGGAAGAATTGAAGCATCTGCTTCATTTCCAGTCAACAATCTTGTCTATGTAATATCCTCTCTTATTCTATTACCTCTGTATGCATCCTCTTGTTATCGCCATATTTCTGTATTTCCTATCTTTCTTTATTCTCGCTCGTAAATTATATATAATCGTAAATTATCTACATACCTCGCATCGTCGCCTACAAATGTTCTACGCTGTTTTACGAAGCGTGGAAATTAATCAACCTCGATATAATGCGTTCATCACCATCCGGACCCTCAAGTCCAAGCACTTCCTCAATTTTCTACGTGGCCATTTGAATATTTATTATTATCTATATATACGGTACAGAGAGGGTTAAAAAACTCTCTTATTGACAATGTTACATCATCATTTTTCATCAAACGTGGGAAAAAACAAGAGTAAACATGGATGCGATCATCTACTTTGACAATGGACCGCGCAACAACGGTAACGATAATTTTATTTTCTTGATGAAAAGATCATTTTTTTTTATTTTATTCTCATTGTAATGTTATAGGCGATGGCTGCTCATCTGAAAATCAATGTAATACATATTAATGTTAATATTTACCTCGTGATGATGTGCTGTCGTGATGTATCAATGCCAAGATCCACGATAGTCACGCACAACATACATTTTTATGGACCATCGATCGGGAAATTAGGGCCTTTGTGTAGCGCGCATTAGAATGCAAATATGTGAGATAGCATATTCGATAATTCAGCTTTTATATTCTGCTGCATTATTTCGCTGCGATAATCGATACTGCATCAATATGACATTAAATAATTGTTTTCATCAACTTGCGATATGTTTTTATCACAAGTCGAATGAATATTTTAATTTTATGCAATTATTTTTTTCTGGTAAGTTTTTTTATATTTGAAATTGACATTTTGAGGTTAAACTGAAACTATAATCAATAAATGACAATAGTTCTGGTAAAAAATGCGAACTATTGTTCGATGATGAGTCAATTTATTATTTAAGAATAATATCGCGTGGGGTTTTGACGTAGCGCAAGCGCTCTATCAAGTTTTTCTAACTAGATTCATGCCATCAGCTCTGAAACTTACAAACACTTGCTTCTACTGTTGTTCATCAGGTAGCTTTGTCCATGCAAAGCCATGCAGACCAGTTTCCGGCCACTGCACACGCTCGTCTTTGCGATGATACTGCGCGCGGTCCAGCCACAGACAACTGTAAAGATGAGTGAGTATGTCTTCATCATCCCCTGAAACTTCATCAGGAGTTGGCTGATCGGTGATTTTTTAGTGGTTCTCATGGAGTTGGGCGAGAAGGACCTCCTGGAGAGCATCAGCGACGCTCTGGCCATGAGAGAACGATCCTTCAGCGGCGATCAATCCGTCAAAATCGGCATTGTCCCGGTGGTGGTTGATCGAGACGACATTGATGGGACTTTCAAGCACGGTAAGACTTTCTGGAAACGGAATAAACTGTTGTGCGCCTTGATTTTATCAAGTTTTCACAATTTTTAAAATATTGAACAAACGTTTTATTGAAACTATAATAGTGTGCAGCGAATTGATCAGCGGAGTAACTCTCATCCTGGACATGACTTACACCGGGTGGGATATTATCTATGAAATAGCGCGCGATCACTCGATATTGCACGTGAGAGCGACGGTGAAAATGGCACCCTACATCCAGGCATCCAACGACCTACTCATGCGAAAGAGTGCCACAGACGTGGCGTTAATTTTCGAGTCTGAAAAAGAACTAAATCAGTCGCTGTACCGCCTCATTAGCGAGTCAACAATTCGCCTGGTGGTCGTTGACGAGTTGTCGGACGTCACGGCGACAAAGATTCGCGCCATGCGACCCTCACCGTCTTACTACATGATTTTTGCCAGCAGTGACAGCATGGAGAGCCTCTTCAATGCCGTAAGAACACTCGATACAATTATAAATATCATCTCTGCTATTCATAAACAAATATATAATATGTCGGACTGTTGTTTAGGCGCTTCGGGGCAATCTCGTGTCAAGAAATGACACTTGGTACCTCGTTTTTACCGATATGACCTATCGCAACTTTAAATACTTCCAGTCAAACATCTTGGATGTGAATATTGGAGTTATATCCATGGATTCTGTCGTCTGCTGCCAACTACTTAAATTAGACTCCTCCTGTACGTGCCCTGCAGACACTCAAGTAATTTTTTTTCTTCGTTTTTATTAAATTCCAGTGATGTGGGTATAAATATTTCAAATATTTGGGTATTATTAATGGTAAAAATTTATTATTTTTTATTAAAAAATATTTTTCTTCCTGATATATGGTGAGAAAAAAATTGTTTTTCACCATATTTCTGGAAGAATTAATGAGAAAAACTGAAAAATCGCTTAATTATGAAGGATTTATGGAGATAAAGATGATCTATCAGCAGAAAAATGGGTTTCGAGTGACACAGCATTATCCTCGACTTGTCATAAGTATACAATAGGCTTTAAAGTGACACTAAATTCTTGGGTTTTTTCTTTTAGATACACGAAAAATTCATTGAGCGCATGGTTTTTGCCTTATTAGACGTACTAGAGCGTCTGCAAAAGTCTAACATGGACCTAGAGCCGAGAAAATACTCTTGTTCTTCGCCAAACGACAATATTCCCACGTTGGCAATGAACGAAAGCAGTTCGAGTTTCTACAAAATAATAGTAGAGGTGAATATAATCCTTCTCATAAACAAAAAACCACTTGAAATAACCGTAAAAATAACTGATAAAATTTTTTTATCAAGGTCGTGAAGTCTGACAACGTTTTGGAATTCATATCTGAGAACAACGAGAATGCCTATTACATGCCAATGCTTATTTACGAGCCTACGATAAATATTGAAATCCTGAAGGACGGACACTTGGAGGATTTGGCTACCTGGAGGCGAGACGGCATTAGAGCTGCGTCTGGACGAGAAATTTTACCGGTTAAACATTTCTTCCGCATTGGCACTGCTACAGTACGTGCGTTATCTTTCATATTGAAATTTTAGATATTTCATGTGCAAACATGAGTTATACATTTTTTTTTTTTAGACATTTGACGATTTTATTTTCAAAGTTATCGTACGTCAGATGTTTTTCCTTTTTTTTGAATTTATAACTGAGGCCTTGGATTTGTTTTAGGCTTTGCCATGGTCGATGATAAAGACAGATTCGACTGGAGCACCGATGAAAGACGAAAAAGGCAATCTAATGTGGGAAGGATACTGCATTGACTTTATTCAAAAGCTCGCAGAGAAAATGAAGTTTGATTATGAGATCGTGAACCCAAAGGACAATTTATTCGGTGACAAGATGGAGAATGGCAAGTGGAACGGGCTGATAGGTGACTTGACATCTGGAGTAAGTACTTGCACACTCAATTATTCTCTGTAGAACTCGTCGTTGATGATAGGTTTGTCTCGACATTAAAGCTCAGATATGCAGGAATGATTGTATATTATTAAGGGTTACTTAGGCCTTCGTTTTATCGACCGACGTGTCCATCAAGCTTGGAAATTTATTCGCTGACTTGTGGCGCTGTAACTATGTGTAATGTACAGGTATATGCGCGCGGTGTTGATGCCTACTTTCATTCCTGACCTCCGCGTCCCGACCGATCCAACATTGTGAATTTTACTAAGCACGTTTAGTAAATTTCACAATGCTGGTTTAATAATCGCTACTAGATGAGTTTTGTAAATATTTTCGTTATCCACCACGAATCTCTGAGATCCGGATACTCATCGAGTCAAGTCTGACCGAGTTTGATAAATTTTACTGTGGTGACACAGTATAAATTTTACTCTGTTTTGTACTTATTGCTATAGAAATGATTTGTAATTTTTGAATTTTTCTTAAGTGAAAAACATTTAATAGTTGAAAATTCAGGTTTAAAGGTAAATATTTCATTTATTTAAATAATAAATTAATGAATTTCCCTATTGAAAAACGAAAGAAAAATATTTAAATAGGATTTTTTTTTTAATTTTTCTTGATGAAATCGTTTGGTGGTTGATTGTTGGTGTTTGGTACCAATAAACTATCGATTAGTGGTTAAAAGTTTATCTTTAAAAAATTATTCTTCCTTGCTATCGATGAACTAGGGACTTTTTTGACAGTTAAAAATATTTAATATTTTTTAGATTTATTTACAGGGTAGAAAATTTTCTAAATGATTTACCCGTGAATTTTTAGAATGCGTATACGGGGAAGGAAATTTATACATTGAAATCGTTTGAATTTCGATATTAAAAAGGCAGACATGCTCATATATGGGCATCTATATGGTCATATATAAAACACGAGGGTATGTAGACTGTTTTTTGAATAATTTTTTATGAATAAGTAGAGGCTGACAAATTAATGAGACCGATTGACCAATCATGACCAATCTTTGGGCAACACTTTCCCATTTTTTAATTTGTGAAAATCGATAAGGGGGGTGTTGTACGATGGATTTTTTTATGTATACAAATCCAAGTGTCGTCAAAGTGACTGAGATTTCTCACGAGACTACCAGGAGCCCATAAGTTTCAAGTAACAATCTCTATCCTGCATTTGATCCCTAAAAAAGCCCGGGAAGAACTATCGATATGTCGGACAGTATAGATCTATCACTGATTTCAAGATATAATGTTAATAGTGATTGGTATAAATTTAATTAATTGAAATAATGATTTAGAATAAAATGTTTCCGGGTTTTTGATATGGAGCTAGTATATACGGACGTTTCCGGGAGTGCGCAATGAGTATATAAAAATTTTTGCTAATTATTGCATAACATTAAAATATATATCAAGTCAAATGTACGCGTATGTACTTGTAGATATTCGAATAAAAAATTCAGAGCGAAATAAATTCAATAGAAGAAATGACTGAAATTTAACGACGATAAAGCAGTTGAATTTACAGTGGAGCATAGTAAAATCTACTACACTGTTCAGTAAAATCAACCAAGTTGGCTCCAAACGCTCAGCAAATGTATCCGGCAAGCATGAACTGATGGAGCAAGTCTCGACCAGTTATTGGCCACCTTCGGTTGGGTGTCACACATTTCAATCCTTGAAAATATACGTATATAACTTATAACCGATTTATAAACATTTAAAATATCGTTTATAAATCAATCTCGGTAATAATTTTAATTCACTTACGCACCTGTTTATATAAATATCTCCGTAAAATCATGATTCATTTAATAATCAAAACATACATAAATCGAAAATAAATTATAATATTAGTTTTGACGAATAAGAGTCAAATAAAATTTTTTTAAATAATAAAATCATCAAAAATTAAGATTTCTGATGCACCGGAGTTGATTTAAATAATTAATTAATTTAAATCAGACATATATATAAATATAAATAATAATTGATTTTGATTCCTTTAATAAAAGTGTCGCAATCGATACAAGTTCGTCGCGAGTTGTCAAAATGACTAAGATTGCGCAGAGCACGGCCAGGAATGCATAAACTTCAGGCTCTAACACGCGTCATATCCACTAGGGTAAATTTTATGATCTTAATTATCGACGAAGTGTATATAAAAAAATGTATTCAATTAATCCCCCTCCTTTTTCTTTGGCAAAAATTTTTTTCATTGTTTGGTGGTGTGTGGTATATATAGTCGAGTGTTACCGCACCATTAGATATTCAACTAGTATAAAAAAAAGTATTAGCACCCCATCCTCGGAATTTAAAATTTTTTAATAGACCAATCAATTGGTCACTAATTTGTCGAAATTGGTCATTAGGTTCCATTAATTGGTCAGTGTTAGTTGGTTTTTAAAAAATTATTGAAATATTTTAGCTTGCGGAATGAGGGAATATTTGAGAGTTTCTGTTATAAATATTCTATAAACAGAGTATAATATACTGGACCAATTATCAGTGTTAAAAATATCCTTTTCAGCCCTCACTTGCGATTATATTGACTTGTAATGGGGTGTTGCTGCAGATGGTGCATGTCGCGGGTGTGCACATGCTATTACAATTTTTTTTAATTAACAAAGACTAACCAATTAACAGGAGGTAGTGACCAATTAATTGGTCAATTTAAAAGTGGAAAATTCATCAATAAATTGTACTAAATCATCAGAGTTGTATTAGCAGTGAATTTTGTAGTAGAATTGACTGCAGCGTTCAGTTAAATTCACAGAGTTGAATTCAAACTCATAGGACTGAGAGCAGGCAAGTAGACCGGCGAGGAGGTCACTTGGGTTAATATATCGTTGCTCCAATATAACCAAAAATTAATAACTCATTTATAATGGCCCCCCACTCTTTGAATTTGGGCTCCAAAAAAATTCCACTGTTTGTGGGTCGTTTGGTGGTTTTTTTTCTGCAAAATTTCATCGTCTGTTAATCAATATAGTTTAGTTAAAAAATAATAAATGAATTATATTTTCATATATAATATTTATAAGTGAATTAAAAATTTTTTTAAATTTTTTATAAGCGTTAAAATACGGTAGTTTTGAGGGGTGAAAATTATTCGAGATTTTACGTGAAAAATCACGAAATAATGACAAGATGACGAGAATATGAATTTTTACCATACTGTCTAGTAGAATTAGCTATACGGTATGGTAAATTTTACTATACGGTTTGGTAGAATTAACCAAGTTGAATTCAAACTCGCAGAGATGTTATCCAGTGAGCAGGCGAGCGAGGAGCAGAGTTTCAAGGAGCTCAAATACTTCTTTTCCTATTGATTGAATTTTTACAAGAGATTAAACTCCTTGCGTTCCTGCTCCCCGGATACCATCGCAGTCACATTGAAGCCAACTCAGTGAATTTTACTAACCGGTATAGTAAAATTTACTGTGCTAGCACTGTAAAATCTACTGTCTGGCTGTAGTTCAATTTACAACACAATATTATAACCAATAACCACTCGTATTAACGACTTAATGATGAAATAAAATGAAATTAATCATATTTCATTGGGGAATATTTTTTTTTATCTTATAAGTGGTCGAAATTATTTTCAGTTGAAAGTTTATTTAATTTTTTTTAAATAAATTAAATGCACTAACAAACAATAAGACATAATTAACAATACCACCAAACGATAAAATTTTTTTCCGAGTTGAAAATAAAAAAATGAGGGCCTAATTAATTATTACGCATTATATTAAATAAATAAAAAAGGACCCTCGTTTGGAATTACCTCCTCACCATCCTGCTTGCTGAATAATGTCCCGGATAATTCAGATCTAACTTTGTGAATTTTAATATACTGGTTAGTAAAATTCACAACACTGGTTTGTAAAATTCACAATACGACTCCTGTAAAAATAAAAAAATGTTCCTCGTTGTTCAAAAAAAAATATCCAACATTTCTTTCATAAATTTTATTTATTAAAAATCAAATAATTAAAATATTAACGAATTTTATTATTGATAATCATTTAATATTAATAAATCAATTAGATTTTTGTTCTTAAAGTTGTGCAAATTATATATAGACAGAGTGCAGAGAGGGTTATTCTGAATTAAAATATTCTTCACTCACAATTTGTGAGTATTTCAGCAGTATATTAATTAAAAACAACAATCCACGTAAGGCTAATTCAACTGCACGGGATAGTTGATTCTACAAAACGCTTCAGTCAAATTGACTAAACCATTCCGTCAAATCAACCAAGTCGGAGCCCACAATGCAGAAATTCTATCCGGCGGGCAGAAAATGCCAGGAGTATTGTGCGCGATTAAAATAAGGCAGTTTTCGCCGTTATCATGCGTTAAATATTAACTAAACAATTTTTACTAACAGGGAAAAAAGGATAAATAATTTTTTTAATTATTAAAAAAATATTTTCTTCTATTTTGTGAAAAAATGAAAATTTTTTTTGTCATTAATAACATATTTTGACTGTTTATTTGATAGGACAGATAATTTTAATATTTTATAAAACTAGTTTTTTAAAATATTAATTTATAATTGTTTTTGAAAAATGTTCGCATTATTAACAAAAAAATCCTAGGTCTGTGCTGAACTCACGACTTCTCCTTTTTCTGCTTGCCGGATACCATCTCTGGAAAGTGAGACCCAACTTGGTTGGTTTTACCAACCAGTGTAGTAAATTTTACCATACTGCCATAGTAAAATCAACTACATAATGTAACTGGCTGTAACAGGCCCTCTATTTTGCAATTTCCAACTCGAAAAAAAAATTCCAAAGTTCTCCAAATCGTTTGGTGATGTTTGCTAGCCAATTTTTATTGTTGCCCAATAGTTTATTTACAAAAAAATTGTTAAATACTGGTATTATACTGCGGGGCGCAAAAGTCAATTATACTTTGGCACCCATTAACCAGTAAATTATCCAGTTATTTCAGGTCTAATTCGAGTTTTCTTTACCAACAATCGTTTTATAATTGTTAATGATTAATTAAACCATTATCAAATTATTTATTTCGATATTTTTTAGTACTTTATTGTAGATTGTCCATCTATTGGGTCTCGAGACCTGATATATACAGCTCAAGTGTCCCCGAAATGACAAAGAATTCACGGGGAGGTATTAGGAGCACATGAAGACCAAGTTACTACACGTCACGTTCAGACTACACTGGGGTTGCCCCGGCTTTTAGAAATTTAAAAAGAAATCCATTTATAACTCTTTAATTAATTGTGACCAATTAATAATTTATACTGACCAATTATCAGTATGAAAAACCCTATCGATTGAGCTGTCACTCGTGAAAATCAGACGGGGTGCCAACTACCCCTGATGATATTTAATAAATTTTTTTATTTAATCAACCAAAGCTGACCAATTACCCGAACCAAGTGACCAATTGTGACCATTTGTTGACCAATTAATTGGCCAATTTAAAAATCCGAAATTTTTATTTCGGGGTGCTGGCGTGATAGCAACCCTATCATGGATTTTTTTAATTTAAAAAACCGGAAAATATAGCCAATTAATTGGTCATAATTGGTCAACAAGTCTCATTAATTGGTCAAGGTCGGTTAATTAAAAAAAAATAATATTAAAATCTGTCGGAATCAACGGTGTATACCGTATACAGCACTCTTGTGCCTTTCTGTGCTCCTAATTCGTTCTATTCAAACCTTAGTCACTTTGAGGACTCCGCAAGTGTATATACTTGATCCAAACGAATATTTGTTTATTACAAATAAACTATTGTCTCTCAAAAATTATAAAACATGACCACTAAACGCATTCTTTTTAAGCCTGAAAATCAAAAAGTTTATCGCAGAAAAAGCCCTTAGATATTAGTGAAAAAATGGTTTTTATATATATGAAGTATTGGTGATTTCAGAGGACAGACTTGGCGGTTGCAGCACTCACTATGACATCCGAGCGCGAAGAAGTAATCGACTTTGTGGCGCCCTACTTTGAGCAATCAGGCATCCTCATTGGTAATAAATACGTTATTTTATCCAACTAATAATAATTATATGAACCATACTAACTCGAATTTTCAGTGCTGAGAAAACCCTTGAGAAAGTCGTCCCTGTTCAAATTCATGACAGTACTGAGAGTGGAGGTTTGGTTGAGTATTGTGGGTGCCCTGACCCTCACGGCAATCATGATCTGGATGTTGGACAAGTATTCTCCCTATAGCGCGAAGAATAACAAAAAAATCTACCCCTATCCCTGCCGGTAAGTCGCTAAATTCGTGGTAAACAGCGTGGTATATAAAAAAACGTGATTTTTTTCCAGGGAATTTACGTTAAAAGAGAGCTTCTGGTTTGCCCTAACGTCTTTCACCCCTCAGGGTGGTGGAGAAGCACCAAAAGCCCTGTCCAGCCGGACACTCGTCGCAGCCTACTGGCTTTTTGTCGTCCTCATGTTGGCGACGTTTACCGCCAATTTGGCTGCGTTTCTCACCGTCGAGAGGATGCAGGTGAGTTCCAACACCCTGAGAAATTCGCAAAATACACTTGATACAACTTAATCAATTTTTTTAGGCGCAAGTTCAGTCACTGGAGCAGCTGGCCAGACAGTCTAGGATTAATTACACGGTTGTCAACGGGTCGAGCAGCCATCAGTACTTTGTAAACATGAGAAGTGCTGAGGATAAAATTTACAAGTATAACTAAAATTCCTCATTTTATAAACCACTTAATCGGTTATAATTGATTTTTTTATTTTCGAGGATGTGGAAGGAAATCACTCTGAATAGTTCGAGCGATGAAATGCAGTATCGAGTCTGGGATTATCCGATAAAAGAGCAGTATGGACACATTTTACAGACAATTTTGACGGTGGGACTTGTCAACGACACCAAGGAGGGATTCAGAAAGGTTTTTATCGAGTATTTACCTGCGGAATAATTTTTTTTAATGGTAAATCTTGATATTTAGGTGGAGGAGAATGAAAATTCCGAGTTTGCCTTTATCCACGACTCGGCAGAGATCAAGTATGAGGTGACGAAAAATTGCAATCTGACGGAAATTGGCGAAGTATTTGCGGAGCAGCCGTACGCCGTGGCAGTGCAGCAGGGCAGTCACCTCCAGGAAGAAATTAGCAGAACGTATATATATATATATTGTGTGCCTGAGAAGCCAATCCTTCTGAACAGTCTCCTAAAATAGAGTAAATTGTTTATTTTTTAGAATTCTCGAGTTGCAAAAAGACAGATTTTTCGAGAGCCTGACCGCGAAGTGGTGGAACTCGTCGATGAAGTGCTCGGCGGCAGATGACAACGAGGGAATCACCCTTGAGAGCCTCGGGGGCGTGTTTATAGCCACACTTTTCGGCCTGGCCCTGGCAATGGTGACTTTGGCAGGCGAGGTGATTTATTACCGTCGACGAAATGCAATTAAGAACGAAAAAGCCAAGGATACTGGCCAGGACAAGGTGGCTAGTGGGCCAAAAATCATGACGCGAATAAATTCCAAGAGCAAACTCCGTCAATTGAAGCCTTCACCACCAGTTTCATTTATTGGCCGTCATCGAGGACTACGACCGCGCATTTCTCACATTTCTGTGTATCCTAAAACCTTCCCCTTCAAAGAATAAAAATCCTGGGGATAAAATATGCTCTGCACCACTTGTATCCGATGAAATTCGTATACATATCTTGACGAATATGTTAGTCAAATGTATATGCAATATACAAGTTAGAAGCCAGAAAAAAAAAAATTAAAAAAAAAACACTTTTCACTTTCGTTATTCCTGCAATCGAGACACTTGATCGCGTTGTGGCTTCCGTGTTTGAAACATGGGTTTTTGTTGGTTTTAAAGTGAAATCGATTTCTCATAACCACAAATCTTACATTTATAATTGATTGTTTACCATCAATCATTACCATTTTTGGCACATTGTACATTCATCAAATAACTTGGTATTGCCAAATATATATGCAAGTGAATACGATACTTATTCTTCCAAGCGTGACACATCGAATTCACATTATTTTCTGCATTGTCACGCCTCGAGATCACGCAAAACAATGACAAATACACAATCCACAAATGCAATTGGCCGGCCATTGATCCTTACTTTTCACTTTCACCTAGTGCATTGTTTTCCTTGTCGATGTCGATGTTTTTGCTGCGATAAACTCGCGGCAAAAACTGCAAGTGAATCCCGTCTCGCCATTATGCTATTTGATATATGATGGATTTTTCGTTTGATGATTTTAATCATCAAATATATGCTCCAATAATTACATTCATATCCGTGTACGAGATTTCGTCAGTTACATGATTTGATTTGAATTACGTAACGTCCACCTGGCGGTCAACAATCGCAAGAAAATTAATTTGGTCGCAGAGAGGGAGCCACAACGACCACCGTCGTCGTGCGCCGTCGCCGTTCAAGTAAATTGTATAAAATCCAACGTCGTCAGGCTGGAAAAATCATTTCATGGGAAAGCAACGCTCTGCTCATCAAGCTGGAACACAGATCTACTCGATAAACCATCAAATAAGTCCAGATGGCTTCCGACAAGGTCAGTGATTATTCGCGTCCACGCCAACCTAACCTCTTTTGCCATGTAAACGTCATTGTCTTGATCTTCGTGCCGATTTTGGCGACTGCATTGCCGCCATCGAGGCCTACCGGTGGATTCAGACGTGCAGACAATTATTTCACGCCCCCAGCTACTGGTTCAACCGACCCGGAGTCCAAAGAGAGGTTAGAAAACTGTGAGGAGGTTGTAAAAAACGGAATGCTGTGTAAAATGTGCGCAGAACCAGCGACAAATGCCAAGTACGAGCAGTGTTCATACGTTTCGCATCCAGGAATGGATTTCGATGGTTCAGACAACGTGAAACCGAGGATAAAACCCGAAGGTAAGCCAAAACCAGCGCGAAGGGACGACTCGAGACGGCGGGAAGACAGCGAGGAGGACAGTGAGAACGTTTCAGGTGAGTTTTCTCCCGGATTCTTCATCGGCGACACTGGTGACGAGCGTCAGGACCGATCAGAGTACATCTCTGAATCCGAGAGATTGGCAAAGGACGCTGACAACGACTGCGAGGAGGTCGAGAAGGACGGGATGATCTGCAAGGTTTGTAAAAATTCAAAAACCGGTGGAAATTTTGAAACTTGCTCGTTTGCCTATCAGCCAAAAGAGAAGGTCTACAAGTACAGTAAATCCAAGAGCTATGGTTTCCCGAAAAAGGACGATCTCAGGCGGCAAAAAAAGCTCGAAAAATTCCAGGCCCAGACCAACAGGAGGGACAGCGATGGAAACACCTACGATACTGATCCTACCGCCTCTCATCACGCCCGCGAACGTGACTCCAGGCACAACTGTCACGAGGTTCTCAGAGACTCAATGACATGTGAAATTTGCGAGGACCCAGAGACCAAGGAAAATTCCGAACAATGCTGGTATTCTTACAAACCCGATGATAAAATGTATGCCTACACAAAATCCAGCTCATTCTCAACGCCGAAGAAGACGTCGAAAAAAGATAAAAACTAAAATTTAAACAGGTACTAAAAACAAAATCCTCTACATTCTTATAACTAAATCCTTATATTTCTATCCTTACACTCCAATGGATATAGAGGGTCAATAGCCGAACACGATCTATTTGTAATCTCTCTGTTGTTAGTTGAGAAAAAAAAATTTTTTTTGTTTATACGAAATAAAAAATATTGTTACTCAATAATATATCAATTGCTCCACTGTCGCAATTGGAGAGTATAAAATTTGTATTAATTTAATGTTTACGGTTTCAGATTAATGAGCGCATTTACTTATATTAAATTTTTTATCTACTTTATAAGTATATATTAGAATATTATAAATAGATCAAGTTGGGCAATTGTTCGGAAGTGACAAGCGAAAAAAAAGTGTGCCGTCAAATTCTAATAGATATTTTTTTTTTCAGTCTAATTTGAGTAGAAGCATAACGAGGCTGCTTGTGTATCTGGTGATGTGTCAGTGACCAAAAAACCTCATACGCGCGTTGGACAGCTCATTCGGTGTCTTTCGTCTCATTCTGATGCTGTGTCTGGCTCTCTCTCGCGATACTCTGCGAGAGCAGTGTTCTCACTGGCCTCTCTGGGCCGTTGGCAGTTGCGACGGACGCGTCTCACTGTCGGCATCGTCATACGGCCGTATCTTCAAGGAAAATACAAGAAAAACAAAGCAAACTGCAGATATTTCGTACTCTTCGCTCTCGGATTTCACACGTTGGATAACACCATGAGCTCCGCCACGTTTCTCGGGTAATAAATCACAACTATCATGCCTAAATACTCATTAACCCCTAGATCTAATTTACTAACAAACTAATGTGCAAAAATCTCCGAGATTTCGCGCTCATATTAGAAACAATGACCTCCACGAGGGCACTGGGATTCCCTTTAAATTAAATTCTCATTTGTCGGTTGATTTACTTGCTGTATTAGAGTATATTTTTTCTTTTTAGATCACTCACAGCTGGTTTTTAAACGTTAATGAGGTGAAGAGACAGTTAGTCAAACTTTTGCGGAAGACTTTCTTTTATGCTGATGTAACAAGAGTCGTTTTTTCGCTCTCTGCAAAAAAGAAAAAATTGAAATAGTGCTTTTTTTATGTATATGTGTGTGTGTGTGTGTTAGGATGGAGTTGACTAAAAATAGAAATAATCGGAAGGATTTTATATACGGGCGTGCTCGCGAGGCTCACGGGTCAGCCGTTGCTAAAATTAGTTCGGTTCGCGTACATCTACCTAAATACATTTTCTGTGTGTGATGATGCTCTATGTAGACTATGGAGAGTAGTTGTGAGGATTGAAACCTATATATGATTGGGCTTTTTGCCAGCAAAGAAAAATACGAAATGCCGGTCTTGTAAAACTTGATTTTCAAGATTTATTTTAATAATTTATCTTTTTATACACGTATATATTGTTGTAGACTGCATTGTAACCTGATTTTCTGTGTGTTAATTGACCGGCACTTTCATGGATGTATAATATTTTTGAAACTGACTTGAGGATTAATTTAGTACAGCATTGGCACAGACGTGTTTGTGAGAGTGGCATGCAAAAGTGTTACAAAACTACTGAAAATAACTGAGAAATGTGTGTTGAACCGGCCCCCCTTTTAACTCAACTATACAATCTTGTCTAACAATTCGTGTGTGTTGTTATTAATACACATGGTCTAAAGAAAACAAATGTTTCATTGAAAAACCAGGCGTATTGCAAGTGCACGTGCGACCTTGATGATCGCCGCGCGGTCATTTAGTTTCCATAAAAGGTCAAAGTATCTATTAAAGGAAGTTTTTCCAAGGCATTCTATACAATGTAGGTTAAAATAATTATAAGGGGAGACTCCCCCAAATCTCGATTTTATACGTGTGTGTTTTGTGTGTGAAGGCTTTTCAGCCTATTTTTTCTCGCTGATCAGTCAAGCGAGTGTGTCGCTGGACCACCTTGGTCGAACAAATCAGATAGACCACCATCCTCGTCACGCTTCTGTGGCGTTTTGGCGCCCAAGTTATACCTGGGATCGTGCCGAAACAATTTTATAATCTTGCATGCGTCATCGTTTCGCTCTCGTTCCAATGAATTTAACACATTCCCAGCAAGCATTTGCCGGGTGTTACTGTATACTAAAAACCGTTACAAATTTTTGTCACCTTTATGCACAATATACTAATGTTTTTTTTTTCTTTTTAGGAATTCTGACCCTTCCGATCATGCAGGTAAGACAATTAATAAACACATCAGAATTGCGATGAAAATATTGATTAAAAAATATGTTTTAAAGGATTTTGTCCGCCACCGCCACCACCGCCACCGGTGCCTGGTCAAATGCCAACCACGAGAATCAACACTTCTATTGAGGTATAAAAGAAATTTTATCCATCTCTCATATATAGTTGAAGATTATCAATGCCACATTCTCTGCGAGCATCAACACCCAAACTTTCTCTTTTATTATTCCCATGGAAATTTCCTGCATCAGCGATCGAGACAGTGACTCATTTGAATCTGAATATAACTTAAGAAAAAAAAGAAGAAAAACGATGGGTATCAATTCCAAGAGTATATAGTCCAATTGAAAGTCATAATTTTATGATTTTTCTTATTATATATATTTTTTGTCTGATAAAACAACGTGTCACGTGTGGGTGTGACTAATGTGACAGCATAATTTTACTTCCGTGTGTTAAATTTTAGAAAAATATAAAAATACATTGAGAAATACATGTATGTATGTATAAATAATTTTTTTTCTCTTTTTATTTTCAGTCACCAATGTCACGAAGACCACAAGTAAGGAGTAGCGATCCTTACGAGCCTCCTGCAGCGATCCAGAATGCCATGATGACAAAGGACAAAAAGCCCTTTACTTACACCCCGGGGATGGGCGGTAAATTAGACTTGTCACAGATCCGTAGTCCGCGTATGGCTCGAAGAGTTGCGAAAAATGCGAATGACGAGGGCGTGGAGGGTCCAGTGAAGTCGCCATTAGCGTCGGAGCAACCGAGACCCGTGTCTACGGGTGCAAATTTGTACATTCAGCCGCAGGTGGCCGTTCCAGTGTTTCCCACGGGGCCTCCAGTAGTTTCCCAGGCTCCTCGGGCAGTCCAGGTCCCAAGACCTTCAGCCAACAGTAAGAATCTTTTAAGTACAATGTCAATAATTCACTGAAACAGCCATGTAAGTGATTGACGCACGTTTTCGTAGGTACCGAGTCAGCGAAACCGACAGTGAAGATCGAAACGAAAATTCCCAGCCCTCCGGCAACGTCTCCGGACACTCCATCTACACCGACACTCGTGACACTCACCAAAGCACCGACTCCGTGGCTACAAAACAAGAACAAGCCGCAGGAGGAGCTCCCCGAGTGGGCGAAACGCCCGCCAACTAATGGATCATCGTCTTTCTCACCTTCAGACAACTCGCCCAACGTTCAAACGCTGTATATTCAGCCTGCAGCACCTCCCTCACCGCCTCAGCCACCTGCGATAAAGCAAACTCGTCCGGTCGAGCAGGTAAAAGTCGTGCAGACTCCAGTTGAGCGCGTAATTCCACTGCGTGTCGAGGACCGCCCGTCGGTGTTTAGTGCAAAGAACGAGCCTGGTCACCATCAATTGCGACAGTCAACTCCTAATCACCAGCAGCGCTGGGGTCACGCTGTTGCTCCACAAACGCCGAGTCCACCAGCGATGAGAGTAGTCGTTCCGAGCTCTCCAAAACCTCATCAACAAGCCAATAGTCCTACGACTTTTATTGTTCCTATCGTTGTCGAGGGCAACAATAACGACCGGGGCCCAACCGTTGTGAATAGCCCTTATCAACAGCAAGGAAATAGGTGAGTCATTGTCAATTTAAATATGTGTATAGTATATATTTTAATGTCCTGAATGTGCTGAACATATCGAATTAATCGACCAGACGCGTCCAGATTTTACCGTTTGATTTCAATTTAAAGTTATCCAACTAATGTATCTAATATGTTTTGATCTCCTAAACACGCTGGACTCATCCTTTCAATCGAGCAAGGTGTTCCAGCTGCAATTTTCCAGAAGAAATTGTCATTTTTGGGAGATTTTATTTTTTTGACGTGTATTTTAAATGGATATTTTGATTATTGACTGTTGGAATTTCTACTGGGCAGCATCTTTTACCTGCGAAAAATTTATAGAAGCTAATAAGATAAATTTAAGAAAAATTAATAATTTACGCTGTATATTATGTACAGAAATGTTGTGCAAAGAACTCCAGCAAGTCCGCAGGATCAAGGTCCAGTGCAATCTCGTTCGTTCCGTGTGCTTCAAAAAATTACAGACACCGATGGGGATGAACCAGAGCAACTGCGCAAACTGCAGCTCAATGAAGAAGATAAACAACTGATGAATAAATTTAAAGAACAGGGTATGATACTGTGAAAGTCCATGCATAAATTGTTTTTAAGACTAGAAAATAAAAATACGATTGTATCCAGAGTTTTAATCATATTTTTTTACAGTCGATGGAGAAGTGTATTTGCATCAGGAGGAAGATCCGCGATATCGAGGATCTGCTATCCCCTCACGAGCCTTTCGTTACCTCCAAACCATGACAGATTCAACTGAGATGCCTTTAAACAACAATGGTGAGAAAAAACGATAAATAAATAATCTAAAACAGTCGAAGCAAATGAAATAAAATCTTATCTCCGTGTCGACAGCACCTCGAGCAGTCAACAGTGCCCTGAAAAGACAAAACAGGAATTCAAAAACATTTGGTGAATTGATAATTTATCTTCATTAGTGTGTGGATATATTTTTTTAATCATATTTTGCTTTTGTCACGAAATTATGTTCGGGATTCGTTCGCGGGAAATTGTTTTTATAATGCATGGAGTGAAAAATATCACATTTTAACTGTGAAAATTAATTTATTCCTGGATTTTTCGACAGAGGAGAGTCAGGCCGGGCTTCCACCAAGTGAACAGCAGGTCCAAGAGCCCAAAAAATACACCGGAGGTGCGATTCCATCGCGATCATTCAAATTACTTCAAGCTATGACGACACCAGAGTCAATGGGTAAGCGTAAATAAATTAACTAACCAGTTGTCTGTCGTAAATATTAAAGAATATTAGTTTCTTGTTATTGTTATATAAATAATAATGATAAAAAATAATATACTCGGCAAAAACAAGATCATAATTGATCTTTAACATTATAATTATTCATTAATTTTATAATTTTTTTATATTAGTGTCGTATTTTTTTGATTCACTCATTCATATATTAACTTGAGTCATTGATTTTGTTGTCTCACAAGACTTTTTGTTGATTGTATAATCAATAATATAAACAATAATAATTTTTAAAGTAATTTTTTACACAAAAATGAGATAAACATATAAAAACGGAAATTAATATGAAAATATAATGTCGAAAGCTCTTGGCATATCCTGTGTTCACAGGACTCACTTCTCACAAGACAATATTTATATAACCTCTGTCTATGTGCATAAATATTAATTATTAACAACACAATTAGCAATTGTAAACACCAGAGATCCCTTGTAACATGGAAAAAAATGTGGTCGATCATCACGTTTAAATAATTTTTTTACACTCGACTATATAATAATATCGAATGAATGAATTTATTATTGTTGTATGTCATCATCAGTTAACATAACGAACAAAAAAAAATGTCTTTTAAAAGTTGTGATATGCGTATCCTTTGAACACAGGATCAAACGTTTGGCCCCTCCCTGATGATTAGCATCCGTTTTCTCTTTTTTTTCATAGAAAAATTTAAGAAATCACTTGATAAATTTTTTAACTCTTTTTTTTCACATATAAAAAAATTAGTTATTTAATAATAAAAGTAATATACTTAAAAGTAAAAGAGAAATGAATGCAAAATTTTTTTAAATGAGAAAAAAAAAAAAATTCAGAATGGCCGTTTGATTTTGTTTTCTGTTATGAAAAATGTGTCTGTTGTAGCGATGCAAGATTGTCGTCAAGCAGATTTCGCCTGCCAAGTCTCAAGTAGCATGATGCCACAAGGCAATCAGCAGGCAGTATTTATCCCGCGTTATTCCCAACCGATATATTGGGCATACTGTCCAATTCCATATCCAACTAACGCACCAAACACTGACTATCCAGCGTCAATAGCCTACATACCAGTTTACGACCAGAATTTTCTACCGGCAATCGCAATAACCGACGGATATCATCAAACACCCGAGACCACATCGGAGCCGATGTATTTCATGGATCCACAAGACGGCAATATCCAATCAAATCAAGTCGATCCAAGTGAAAACGAGACCGAGACACATCTCCCAACACCATCAGAAGATGCTTGGAATAAGATAGAGAGTGCTCCAAAAAATTCTGAAACATATTCCATGAATATTGTACACGAAGAGGACAATACCGAGGCCGACAGATCGACAAACGACGAGAATTTACCATCTGAGCAGGAATTATGCTCGGATCTAGTGTCATCCAGTTCGGAGAGTGACTCGGACTCTTATCTGGCCTATTCTACGGGTTTAAATCGAGATCAGGAGGTCAAAGACAAGTCGGAAGAGTCCGAGGACAAGCAAATCACTGATTGTGAGTCGTATATCGAGGAAGAAGAGGGTGTTTCAGAGTCTAAACCTCGCGATGAACGCGTGGACACACCAAATGACATTGATTCAAGCGGTTGGAATGTTCCCGACGATGCGGACGATAATAATGCTTCAGAAACGGTAAATGTGAGTATTCCTCTTAAGATAAAAGCCCACAATGACAATGTGCTGGATAAAATGTCGGAAAATGACATCTGTGTGAGTGTTGATTTTACTTTGAGAAAGCAAGGACTGTCTAGACCGAAATCTTGGTGTCCTGAAGCCGTGTCTGATGATTTTTGGAGTAGTAAAACCATCGTGGAAGATAGTACTGCATCACCAGCCAATTGTAGCCTGCAAAAAAACACAATTGCAGAGGAGGAACGTGAAGTAGAGGAGGAAATTGCTCACGAAGAGGCTCCAAAGGTTGAGATAGAGGTCGAGAAGGTGCCGCAGTTTGAGATTACAGTTGAGGATGAAGTAAGTATCGGTAAAACTGATGAGGAAACGCTCCGGAAGGACAAGGGCCTGCTTACAGTGCAGAATTCTCGCGAGGAAACTGACGACGACGACAGCGGAGTCACGTCTGACATGAGCAGACTGATTTCCGAGGTGGACACGGACTCTGAGTGCGCTCCGACGAGAAGTGTCACCACTTACACGCGTACTCAGACGCATTCGCGACTGTTTAAGCTCCTAAATGAGGATTTAAAGATCGAGGAGGACCTCGAAAAGCCGCTAACTCGGCGCTACGACCGCAGGAACCGCTTGAGCCTCCCTCTCAAGCCGTCCGGTCAAGATTCCTCCAACTACTCGAGCGATCTCACGTCCTCCGAGTGCTCTCCGGTTCAGGAAACGTCCTGGCGCCCGCTTCAGCAACTTCAGAAGACTCTCAATGCTAAAGACAGTTATTTTCGGACGTGGAAACAGGATCAGAAACCTGCGGAAATGTCGGCCAGGGTCACGCGAATTCCTCTCAAGTGCAATGTTCTTTGTCCTCGGATTAAAAGTAGCAAAAGCGTGCCAAAAGCCCTTCAGGCACGTCCAAATAATAAACCTCCTACTTCCTCGCGTGGTAAATACGAGTGCTGCTGATAGTCTGAGACTGAAAAATAAATTAACAACGGCGGGTCTGACATGGGATTGAAAATCGAACAGACTTCTTAATTGTTGTCATATACCCGTATTCTTCTTCGAGACAGAGCTGAGAGCGAGACACCTTTTTTTTCGTCCATTGGTATATATATATATATTTTTTTTTTCGTTTGTTTGTTTTATTTGCTGATTTTTTTTTGTTATACCTCTTCGTGGAGAAACGTCTTATTGTTGAAATTCTCGTGATGATCAACCACATTTTTATATGATAAATCTTTATTAGGATATAAATTTATATTATTTATGAGATGATGATATATTAACTTTTGATTTTTTTATTTGAATTTTTTTATTTATTAGATTTAATGACGGTTTGCATGATTATTATCAATTTGCATGATGAATTAATTATTCCCTCGCTCGATTTATTAATAATCTCTCTCTCACAATCAATGTTTACATTATTAAATTATGTATATACTATTGTTTAAAGCATTTAATTTTTTTTATTTATTTGTATTTTTTTAATTTAAAGAAGGTTGATATTTTTGTTATTTATTTTAGGCCCGGATACAACTGATTACTGAGCAGCCACTGATGGACACACTATATACATTTTACGTTTGTGCTTTAATAATTTGGCAAGAAGATGAAATTATTACAGGTAATATATTATAATTGGCAAGAAGTTAATTAAAAGGATAAATTTTGAATTTTATTGCGATTTTTTTTTTTGGATAAAATTTACATACGTATTTTTTGTTTTTATATAGTTATTAATCAAACATTCGATGATGTAGAAAAAAAAAAAATTATTTAATACTCGAGTGTGTATGCGTGTGATTTTGCTTATATATTACTCCATAAAATACAATTACAAAAAAAAAAAAATAATAAAACATTTATTTTGTATTTTGTTACGGGATGAAAGAGATCGAAAAACTTTTATCCAAATTGAAATTATATATATATATTATCAGTCGCAAAATAAACTCGATCAAATGATATATTATTTATGTATATTAATTAAATATTTAGATCGTATATAATAATATTATTCTCTGTAATAATTAATATCCGATAAGAATTTTGTTTCTTAATGTTGTTGTTTAATAATAAATTATTCGTCATTAAGCTATATACATTTAGTAAAATGTATAAACGAATTTTGTTAGAAAATAATTTTTCAAAAAAATTCGTTTTCTAAATTTACAGAACTCTGGTAACTATTTAAAAAAAAATTCTTTTAAACTATTTTAATATCTGTCAACAAATAATTAATTAATTATTAATACGTTTTGTTATTTTAGTTTGTTTATAATCGACTCCAAAAGTGTTGCTCTTCAATTTGATGAAAAATTGGTGATACTAACCGTTTAAGCCCATCAAAAAAAATATTTCAACTCATCACAAACTCATTTTTGAGTCACCAAATAAAGGTAAACATTTCTAACGATCATAGGATTATTTAAAAAAAAAATCCTCTTAAAAAATAAAATCAAATCAATTGGTGTCTTCATTGTACTTTTATAAATTATTCAATGGTGCTCGAATAATCTGCACGAATTATCAGTCAATTATATATCAATACAACAAAAAATATCTCATTCAATATACAATTATTACAAGCTGATATAGGTTCGTTTACGATGAAGAATATACGCAACAATGGTCCAGAGAGTTGCGTCCCACAGTGCCGCTACGCTTTTCGACAGATGAGTATTCATTACCCCGTACTTCCAGTGGAACGGGAAGATTTGATAGCACATTTGGTGTCCAGCATACATAACAAGAGCATTCATACCTAGGAAAAACCACGCTTATTATTACAAAACAAAGCACTGTCTTTCGCCAACTGGGCGTGCAGAAGTAGAAGTACCTGGAACACGAAATGGGCCACCATTCCAGAGTTCCGTTACGTCCACCAGAAGATAACACACTGTCAGAAGTACCAGAGCGAAGGAAGTAGTCACCAGGACAAACGAAACTGACCTAGAACCAAGTAGCCATGCATTATCAAGTGTTAATCTTTATACAACTCACTTACCATAAATTTTTATTGACAGGAATAACATTGCCAAAGTGTAAAAAGGCTCCGAGGGCGCCACAAATCACAGCTAGGATGAGCCATCGGACGATTCTGCTGCTCCAGTTGCTGTGGAGTCTCAAAGTCTTGCCTGCCTGGACGCCCAGGAACGTCTGGAAGACGGTTGTCATGCACCCGAGTATTCCCTCGGGATCAAACGGCCCGGATCCGTAGACAGAATCGATTGTTGGACGTTGGTAGAGGTGTTCAACGCCTAAAACCAGCTTATCCACGTAACCGGCAGCACCTCCGGTGCAATTGAACCACTGCCCATTGTCGTGTTGACCTCCGGGTCCTACGTAGCCCCTGAAAATGTGTAAAACTGTGGCAAACAGTTATTTTTCAGCCGTATAGGAAGACTCACTGTGGACATCCGGGCACTTGGAGCTTGAAAGTCACCACGCAGTGGCCAATCAAAACGATCAGCATGGCGATCCATTGCGGCAAGAGTGACACCCAGTCGCTGATGCTTGCTAGCAGGCCGTGCTCAAACTTTGTCGACTTGCGCGGGCTTAGAAGAACGTAAGTCAGCCCGACAAATAGGTAAGCAACGCCAAATCGCTGCAAAACTCCGAATATCCGCAGTGTCTCGAGATTCGGAGCTCCACTGCCCAAACTATTGAGGCAGACACCGAGGAAAAAGAGTAGACAACTTCTCTGGACAATGTTCCTGATGATTTGCAGCCGGGAAATACCCCGGGACAGCTGTGACGTCAGGGAAATTGGAATACATACTCCCATGATCCATATGAAACATGGAAAAACTAAATCTCCAAAGTATAGACCGTTCCAGGTAGCGTGTTCCAATATTTTGTACCCTCCAGCGCCATTATTTACGAAGATCATCGCTATTATGCTGATTCTAAAATTATATACAATACAATTATTTTACTCCATCAATTTTGATGGTAACAAACCCGTAAAGTGTGTGAATAACCGCGAATTTATTGACGGAAAAATATTTAACGCGATATTCTATTTTTTTATGTCTTTTGTGGGTGTAATAAAGTTTTTTTTTTTAGATATTTATGAGTGCAAAATACCCTCGAAAAGTGTCGATGGACTGAATTCTCTTTTTCGACGGCTTCATCTCGTTGTCATCACTTCTTATTACTAAATTCCGTTTTTGCCACTGTTTAATGGCTATTCTTCCAAGCGATATTAGCGCTAAAATGCTGATAATCACAGCCAAAATGGCGACAAGTGCTGAAAAAAAAATTGAATTAATAAGTTTTCAATATTTTAGAACTAGTTATTTGTTATTTCTCACGTGTATAAATATTTGTTGGTTGTTTAGTTGTAAAAATTTGACATTCTTCAGCATCAACTTGCACTTCATAGCTTCCATATTGACCAAAATTTGTTGACAGTTCACAAATTAGTCCCCTATAATCACAGTGAATTTTGTTTTTTTTTTTTTTTTCTGAAAGGCCAATTGTTATCGTAAACATGTATCAACAAACGTTTTATCGGTTGTTAGCTTGATATCGTCGGCCTCGGGAACGTCAAATAGTCGTAGAGACCACGGTTTAGCGCTGTTGAAGACAACACTCGTATTACTGCCGCTAAATAGCCGGGCGATTTTTTTATAAGGACACTGTGTAAAAAATACGATAGAGGATTTTTTTATTCTTCATTATTTTGTGGGGATATAAATTTTGAAGAACTTACCAAAACACAGTCGAGCATAGTGCCGTAAATCCATGGGTCCAGTGCTTTAATTTCCGTCGTGAAAACTGCACATGCCTGATCGAAATCATAATCCAAATCATCACAATCGACAACTTCCATTTTCTTGTTTTTTTTTTTTGCGTTTATAAACCCGCGATCAAACTACTGGTCAGAGACGCTCCAGATGAGCCACTGACGTTGTCTGACACACTTGTGTGCTTCAACATCGCGGACTTGGAGTAGAAAGTTAGGTGGTCAAGCCTCTTTTCAAGTCGTTGAACGCATAAAGTTGATGATTAAAAACCTACCGGGAAAGTTAACGATTCAGAGAGAGAGAGAGATACTGTGATTTTTATCACACATTGATAAAAAAAAATTAACAAAACCTCAAGAGTTAGTATAGATACGTATTCGAGAGATTTAACATTGATATACGTGTATGTATGCATGTAATATAAATTTATCATTTTAATATGTGTATTGTTATTAATATCATACAGAATTATTTCCATTTTGCTCCGCACTCGTTGCCTAATTTTAGCATTTTTTCTTTACGTAGGCTATATAAAATCAAATTTACAATAATATAGATTAGCTTTGACGCACATGCAGTCGACGTTATTCTGATTTTTCTTCATTCAATTATCCAAATGTCTTCTGTGGATAATAAATAATAACATTTGCACAAATTGCTAAATAATTCCCGCGATTATAACCCTAGTTCTCGTTGTTGTTGTTTTTTTTTTCCATATATTTTGTGTATTATTTTATCTCACATTGATCAATTAATTAAAAGGAAAAAAAAGAATTGATTTCTATCGAATGTACGTTGATGATGCCACCCGTTTAGATTTTGCGATGACATTTATTTCTATTGACTCATTAGTGTTTTAATCTCCTTGTGCATATGACAGAGAAAATCAACATAACTGGGACAACTGTCGCTGCCACGATCCTCCACCAGGAAATGTCGCAGTACCATTTCAAGCTTGTCACGCTGACGGACAATGGTTAACTGAAATTACACAGATTTTTATTATTTTATATTATAGGTTGAAAGTAGAGTAAAAAAAATGGAAAAACACTTGAAAAATATCACAAGTGTATAACGGCTATTAGCAATTTAAAATGAACCGTTTGAGTTGAAATAAAATCACGTGTAACGGTGTTTTTCGATTAAATAAGAGTTACTTACCCTCATACAGTGATATTTTTCCACACTAACGCGTTCAATGACATCTCTAACACGTTTATTAAGTGGATTATCAAGTATTGGCAAGCTGGTACGATCTGTATCGGGTACTGGAACACCAAAAACTGCCTGAATCCACTCGGGTGACAGAGCCAGGCCCATCCACAGGAACATATGAATTCCATTCTCTAAAAAAAATCATAAATAAACATTAATACTGCAGTATAAACTATAATTAAATCTAAAAAATCGTGATTAAACACTCACCCAACAGGAATGCTCCGTCATCAACAAATTTATCGTACGAGCAACGAATCTGCTGAGGTAATTCACTCGAGTCCACGTCCAAGTCGTGCAGAGGTATTAATTTTGGATAGAAAAATACAACAGAAGTGTACAAAGGCATTGTGGCAACTGCTGACATAACAAACGAACGGTCATCAATCGTCATATCAGCTCCACCGGAGATGGCATCGCTCTTCATAAGACAATTAACATAAAGAGGCAGCAATTTCATACATTCAGGTAACACAAGTTGACTTGCACCGAAAGGACTTGCACAATGTTTCCTGTAAGTCGCCAAAATCGTAGCACAACGCGACACAAGATTGTCCTTGACGGTTTTCGGACTCGTTTCGATGAGTTTAAAGACGCTTTGCTTGGCAAAGAAATTAATAACAGCATCTGGATCACAGGCCCGATAGAGTTCGGCCATTTGCGATGATGTTCTCAGGCTTAAATTGATTATTCGCAGTCTGCGGATACCACTGCACGATGTGTAGAGCAGCGCAACTTGAATGTAAACTCCTTCCTCGTCCGTGAGTTTGTCGTCGTGCTTGATTTCAATAGCAACAGCTTTATTGCAATCGATACTAGCTAATTCCATATCTGTAGTGTTTGACATGAAAAAGTGACCGTAGAAATCCGTTGGTCGAACGCCCGTTGACGTCCGGACTCTCATGACTGAGTCAAAGGCGATGGGTCTGCTGATATTGTCGACAATATCGCCAATCAATCGGTCACCATCGATGTCCGCTTGGAAATAAGTGTATTTGTACACTTCTCCACCGGTGAGCCTGCAGATTTGTCCAATTGTCGCAATGTCCACGTACGAATTATTAAATATAAACATATCAACGCTACAACCAGCGGCAACGCACTCTTGGCCCAAATTATTGTAGACATTATTCTGTGGTGCAAGAACTGTTTTCTCTTTTTCAGTTCCCAGCAGCTTTCGGTCGTCGCGGTTCTTCAATTTGCCGGGCGCCTCGGCAATAGGCAGAGACGAGTGGAATACCAGCAGCTTGCCAACGCAATCCGATGCCTTGAGTGCCTCCAAGCCCGCCTGGATCGCGGGAGCCAGGATTGTCTCGGTTTCGCGTGTGTCTGCGAACATTACGGGGATCTGTTCCATCAGCGCGTCAATTACGGCCTCGCTCTCCTCGGGGTCACAGAGAAATCCGTCGAGCAAGGGCATAAACACGTCTTGCACATCGCCAACAACCATCATCTGTGGCTGAGTCAAGCTCGGACTGATATTGTAAAAGTGTACAGTGCTAGAATACGTAATGAATCCAATTTTCATCTTGCTACGCCCCTCATAATTCTCCTTGGGCAAATTTTTAACAATATTCTTCATTTCTGCGCACAGCAGGCGTACCAGCCCGGACTTGATGGTGTTGTACGACACGTCGATGATAAATATAAAGGCCGGAGGCTTGGGGAATGTCTGATTTCTGCAGTAATCTTTTGTCGCAATAAATTCATAAGTGCCAAGCATCAATTCGGGTCTCTCGTAGCGATCCATGCGCTGCCCAGTGTGATCGAGATGCTGGAAATATTCTGCAGGCACTTCGGTCGTGGCCTTGCAGAATAGACAGGAGAAGCGTCGGCCCGCATCGACAAATTGCATGTAGGGGCTCATGTAAGCCTTGCAGCGAATACATCTCACTGGTCCGATCTCACCCATGTCGATAATTGGTGGCGGCTCCTCGCCCTCGACAATCGTGGCCATTGGGCTGAGGATCAGACCGAAAGGCACTCCAGTCTGCTTCATAATGTCGGTTGTCGTGGGCACCGTGTAGATTGTCGATCTGATAAACCGTGGCGACGCGTTGCCCTGGTCCTGCACGACAAATTTCGTCGTGACAAACGGCGGCGCCAGACCCTTTTGATTGGTAATAAAAACACCGCCGCGTGATTTCTGGTCGTCTTGCATCACGTGAATCGGGCTGGGCATGGAATCGGGGTCCAAACGCTTGGCCTGCGGCTGCGGAGCAGATTGAAAACCCTGCGGAGCCGGCATATTCAGTCCCTGATACGGACCCCGCTGAGTGCCATACGGATCTTGAACATTTTTGTAGTTTGGCGGGTAGTTACCCGGTTGCGGGTAGCCCAAACCTGCCGTCGGACGTGGTGGCATCGGTGGACGCTGCTGGTTTTGCATTTGCGGTGGTCCCGGTTGCATTTGCGGCGGTCCAGGTTGCATTTGCGACGCCGCGCCCGGCATTGGCGGTGGCATACCCTGTCCCTGCAACTGGTAAACATTGTACGGACCTGGTTGCGGCCCCTGAGGCGGCGTACCGGATGCCAGTGGAGGTCCGGAGAGAATGTTTTGATTCATTGGCTGCGACTGAGGTGGATACGGATGCCCAGGGCCTCGTGCCTGTGGTGGACCGTAGCCCGTTGGCGGAGGTGGCTGTTGCGCCACCGGTCCAGAAGCCGGTGGTGGACCGCCTGCTGGCGGTCTTGGACCTGCGAGATTATTTCCTGCTGGAGGAAGGTCACTTGGGTGACGATTAACATTATTCGCCGGTGGAAGACTTTGATTTGTTGGCGGCGGTGGTGGACCTTTGGGCATTGGTGGAGGTGGCATCTGACAGGAGTCTTGCGGACTCACTGGCGAGTGATCTGCCGCCTTTGAGTAGCCATTTACGTTGGATTGCGACGAGTAAATAGGTTGCGGCTGTTGTTGTGGTGGTGGTGGCGGATGATTCAATGCCATGTTGGACATTAAATGGGTTACATTGGATGAAATATTGACGGGTGGAGGTGGTGCTCCTTGCGTGTTCGCTTGGATGTTGTAATTGTAGTAATTTTGTCCGGTTGGCGGTGGCATATTTGCCGGCTGCATCGTCTTCTGTGGCGGAAACATTCCGACCGGCTTTGTAGGGCCTGGTGGTGGCACATTTGAATTTAAACCCTCGTAGGGAGCTGGTGGGTGACCTCCATAGAGCGGTGGACCTTGCGCTTGTTGCTGCTGTTGCTGCTGCATGTACTGCTGATTCATTTTTCTATCCTGTGGAAAAAATAGTAGGGTATATACCTGATCTATCTCTAAATATAGCTGTCATAGAGTAGAGACATAACATAACATATTGAAATGGAGTGAGGCGAGAAAAAAATTTAATTCAATTGTCACTTGTAAATAATCATGCATTATGTCACTTTGAGAGGCTTTCAATAGAAGTTTTATATATTTGCTTTGAGCAATTAAAGTTGGAAAAAATTGGATTAACTTGGGATTCTCGACGTGTGACTTGACAGAGGGCATTTTTACGAGTTTGATGGGCAATTTAAATTGACGATCGTGAAATGAGTAGTAGTATATGATTGTTGAGACACTGGGATATTTTATTGGATATATTATTGAAACCTAGAGCAACAGTGAGAGGGTGAAAAGTGAGCAAGTAAATTGTCAAGGTGGTGGCTACATCTGTTCACATGACAACTCGTTAGACAACGAGTGTTGCTTTGATACAATGTTTCGGGAATTATTTGATCTACTTACTAGATAGCTTTAGTGATGTTTAAACCATAACAAAACATATAATCGACAAATGTTTACACTGAAAATGTGAAAAATGAATCTTAGTGAAACAGAGCGATATTGCTAGTGATGCCACGTAAGGTCACACTGCGCATGCGCCTGCTGCACGTTGAACTAGACACGTCATGGGAAAAATGGGACAGTAAAAAAAATCCCTCAACATATGCTCTACAATTAGTAATTACTAAAGAGTATTTTTCGGAATCTTATCTCTGTTTTGGTCATATTAAATTAACTGATAGAGATTCATTCATGAGGAATAGTCTTCGTAAAAAAAGTTCGCGAAAATTTCCACCGTGGCGCGAAAATTTAAATAGTAAACAAAATTTTGCAATATTCTTATCTTCGTTTAGATATAGATTTTTTTAATGATAAACAAAAATACTTAAAAAAATATATAAAAACTGCTAAACACATAAAAAAAAAATCATTATAAATTTTTTTATCTAAAGAATAAATCATCGATAAAAAATGAATATTTTAAGATAATGTTCTTGTAATCACGTTAAGTAATATTTTTCCATGATTAAATATAATTTCATATTAATCAAGATTAGTCGAATAATGCGAGGAAAAATCAGATTTTTTCTGAATTTTGAAATTAGTCTCAAGCTTTTTCGCGCGCTTAGTCCGCCATCTTGACTCAACTGCCTAAAACTGTTCTTACCAACCCAGTAGATAATGTAGATCGCTCATCTCATGAATAAGAACCTAACCTAATAATTTTACGTCCTATCCTCGATATCAACACTTTTGCATCCACCCAAATTATGACAGGTGTATAGCATAAATAATAATCAAAGTAGTGGCAATTTAAATCAAATTTTTCTTCCACTCCGTCTTCGATAATAGTGAGTTCCAAAAGCCATGGTGGTGTCTGAGCTAGGTATGCAGGCAGACGTGATATTTGTGATTGAAGGCACAGCGGCAAACGGAGCATACTTCAACGACGTAAAAACAAATTACCTCCTACCAACGCTCGAGTACTTCAACCAGGGTGCTATCGAGGATCGTGAGTACGTTTCAGAGAGCAGTACGACCCGGTACGGAATCGTATTATACCACGCAGCAGACTGTCTTCCCAAGCCATGTACAGACACATTTGGCCCGTACTCCAATCCTCACAAGCTTCTGCAACGGCTCGAGAGCCTGGAGATGCTCGGGGGCCGTGGCGAGTCGCACGCAAACATAGCCGAGGGTCTGGCCACCGCTCTGATTTGTTTTGAGGACTTGCAAATCGAGCGCGAGCCAAATCACGCGGCTCAAAAGCACTGCATTCTCGTCTGTAACTCTCCACCCTACCAAATGCCCGTGCAAGAGACCTTCAAATACTCGGGACACACTGTGGAGACTCTTCCGGCTGCGCTACAAAAGCGAAGTATCAACTTGTCCATCGTCTCGCCGCGGAAAATCCCGGAATTCTTCAAGCTCTTCGAGTTGGCCGGCGGTGACCTGCAGAGCTCACAAACGAAAAATTACACGAAAGACCCTCGAAACCTGGTTCTTTTGCACAACTACAACCTAAAAGAACGTCCAGTGAGTCCAACAATCACGGGAACCGTCCACCAAACGGCTCAAGTGCCTCTGAGCCCGGTGCAGAGTCACGACAGTCCAAACACCACGCAAAACGCGCCGAACATCGTGCAATCAGCACCACCGCAGAATCCCGCCTTCCGCAACCAGAGTCCAATGAACATGAACCCGGTGAATCACCAATCTGTGGCGGTGCCGATGAATCCAGGGCGGCCAGTGTTCAGTGGCAACCACACACAGCTGACAGCACCGCCAAACTACCATCCGAACGCTCGGGCACAGCCTCCACGCTGGAGGACGCCTTTTATCGCTCCGGGAGGAACCTCTGTGCAGGGAAACAACCAGGGCAGCGCTCTGATAGCCCAACTGACTCAGCCGCCGTCGTCAATCGGCCTGAACGTGCCTTTCAACACGCGGATCGACGGCAATGGGTCGGTAATGACGACCAATTCTCAGCAACAGCAGCAACAGCAACAACAACAGCAACAGCAACAACAACAACAGCAACAACAACAACAACAACAACAGCAGCAACAGCAACAATTGCGCTCGATGCAGTTGCAGCAGCAGCAGCAACAACAGCAACAGGCGACGATCCAAGCGATCCAGGCTCAACAGAGTACGCAAAACCAGGCCCCAAATCAGCTGGCAGTCTCCAACGTGAGTCAGACGGGTCCTACGCAAGTTCAGCAAACGTCAACGGCCTCTCAACCGGCTGGTATACCTTCATCCCTCGCTCAGCAGGTCGTGCACAGTTCTGCTCAAGGAACTGTTGCTCAGGGCAATGTGCAGGGCCAACAAATGGTCCCTGTTTCTCGCGACCGTCCTACAATCTGGCAGGGCGTGTTGGAGTGGCTGGAAAAGGCGAAAAATCCCGCAGACACTCAGAAGCAGACGAGGCAAGTGCCCTGCCAGGTGTCGGTCAACTCGAAGGACGGCGAGCCCGAGTTGAAGGCCGACAGTTGGCCACAGAAGCTCATAATGCAACTGATGCCCAAGCAATTGATTGGCAGCATTGGCGGGGCCTATTTGAAGAACTCCAAGTCAGTTTTATTTCATCCCACGGCCTGTGAAGCTCTTGATTCACTGACTAAAGTCATGAGCACTGGCTTTGCTGGATGTGTGCACTTTACCTCGGCCTCTTCGCTCCCTGCGTGTGATATTAAGGTTCTCATACTTTTGTACACTGTTGAGAAACGGTGCTACTTGGGTTTTATCCCGAATGATCAAACGGCGTTTGTTGATCGTCTGCGAAAGGTCATTCAGCATCAGAAAAGCACGCAGGCGATGATCCGACAGAATCAGGTGAGTTATAGGGATGGATTTAGACGGGAAAATTGTTGGAATGGAGTTTAATGGGATTTTTTTTTGCAGGTTTTCTCGCAGTCCGGACCAGGAAATAATATGCCCAATGCCATGTCAACAACTGGAATCTCCCAGGGAGGTATTCTCATGTCTCAGACGAATACGATGACAATGGGCGGTGGACAAATTACGCAGAATGTTGTGTCGTCGAATAATCAGCAGCAGAATTTAAATAATCCCGGTGGACCGGGTCCAATGTCGATGCAAACTGGTGGAATGACCGGTCAGCAAGTTAGTGGGAATGCTGCTAATAGTATTATGAATCAGCAGCGAACAACGTATGACGAGCAGATGGAGATGGCCCGTCAGGCTAATTTAGTTAAAATTCAGCAATTGAGGCAAACACTGGAGGCTGCACAGCAGCAGGAGGCACAGTACAAGTCGCAGTTGGAGGTAAATGTCTAAATTTAAGTGAGAAAAATTTGTTTTATCGTGAAAGTTGGGCTTTATTTGTAGATTCAGCAGAATTTGGAGCTTGCCCAGCAACAGGAGATGCAGTACAAACAGCAAATAGAGGCTCAGCAGGCTCAGAGGGGTTTGAATCCCAATGCTGGCATGGCTGGACAGCAGCCCAATGCCCAGAGAATGATGAGACCTGTTATGCCGAATAATTTGGGCCTTCGGCACCTTCTATCAACACAGGTAAGTACATTTTTCTAGTCGTTAACTGGTTTTCCAGTGTGCTAAAGTGTTGGAACAAATTTTTATTTAAATTGTAGCAACATCCTCAGCAGTATCGACAACAAGTCCTTGGAATGCAGCAGCAAATGGTCGGGCCCCGAGGTCAAATGGCTGCACGACCCATGAATACTGCTAATCCAACTAATCAGCAGTTTGAGGATGTTTCTAATTTTGACTTCCTCGGATAAAAATTAGACCTGTATATTACAATAATTTATTCCGTTGTACATAGATTTTTTTCATCAATGAGTTATTAGGAATTATTCTGATTATTAAAAATAAGAGTCCATTAAAACAAATGATGATTTATACAATCAATAATATATATTACAAGTGTTATTTGCATTTGAATTTTAAGTTTGATTGTGATAAACAAATTATTTATTTATTTTTTAAAGCTGTAAGGTGCTGCTGTCACTTGACGGTGGCATAAACTTTCTTTAAAATATTATTTTCGCGCCAAATTGGCCAAAGCCATCGAGGCAAAGCTTGGGTGTAAAATTTTTTCTCAAGTTGTCTGGCACTTTAGCCGGTTTCTTCGGAATTTATTTGAGCTTTTCACTGTTAATATACCTGTGAATAGAATGAACTAGAGTATTTCCTATAAAGAACCAAAATATTTCACCAATTTGAATTATTACCAATATCTTTACTTCGATAGATAACTCGTTTATTTACATAGGTTATGTTGATGCTTTGATGAAACTCAGTATTAATTATTCCAGTTTGCAGAAATTAAACTAAAAAAGTTGGAAAATTGAGTATAGTGCTTGTACCAGTTTTGAAAATGTCAGAAATTATTAAAGAGCAGTGTGTAAAAAATGGTGAGAATCTGCGAGAGAAAAAAAAAAATAATCTACGTCAACCACTCTGACTCAAATGTGATTTCAGATAAAATTCGTAAAGCAGCTCCAGAGGGTGAGATTTCAAAACGTCGACGAGATGAGAGTCCTGACTCATTCACTCGACATACTCGTAACCGACAAAACAGCGAATCCAGCTCGGGTTCATCAAATATTACGGAAAAACGAAAAGTAGAGTACGAGACTGATCCGAACGTGCTGACTCGGCGTCAGAAGGACATTGATTACGGTAAAAACACCGTGGGATATGACCGATACATTCAACTGATTCCCAAGTACGTAATAAAATTAAATATTTCTCCACATTTCACTTCATAATTCAAACTGTGATTAATATTCAGAGATCAGCGATTAAAAGACCATCCAAAAACACCGCCCAAGTACGTGAAATACAGCAGACGAGGATGGGACGGAATGATTAAACTGTGGCGGAAACAATTGCATCAGTGGGACCCAGATAATTCCGGTGATGAGATGAAACTCGAGCCGGAGGAGGAATCAGACTGCAATACGGAGATGATGGTGGTAGCGGACGATAATCCAGTTAATTCTGATGTCACTGTTGGCGACAAAGTGGACGAAGATTCAGCCAATTTTGACGCTGAAACAGTCGTCAAAAATAAAGACTCGGATAATATCAAGGTAGAAGTAGAAGCAGAGAATAAAATTGATGATGAAAAGGTGGACGAAGAAAAATCGACGGTAGATTCAATCAAAGAGAAGCTGTAACCGTGTAATCTAAGTATAAGCAAAACTGAAAATCATTTAATTTTTGATTATTCGAATGCAAAAAGAAACATTAAGAAATACAATAAGATTTATAAATATTAATTTTTTGCTATTCCCAAGAATTTTATAATTTTATCTAATTTTTCATTTGTATTCGACTCAAATTTCTCAATTTTTTCCATCAATCTCTGCTCCATTTCGCGTAGTTTACGATCAATAATAGTTTCTAAATCGTCATTATTTTGATTAACAATTGAATTATTGATAGAAACGTCGACAGGTGACAGATTGTTGTTTGTTATTGGTTTTTCACGCTCGGCAGGTTCTGCAGAATCATTTTTGGCAGATACTGGCGGTATAAAACTCTCAATTAACGATTCAATGCGATCTTTTTTGCCGTTTATCTGCTGTCTACTTGACAATGCAAGGAACTTTGCCATCAAGCTGTCACCATCGAATTTTTTTGGAAGATTTGTGTTGCTCAAATCTTTGAGAAATACTCTTGTTCCATAGAGATACATTGTCGATCGATTGTCGTTTTTTACTCTCATAAACTAAAAAAAATATAGCAATATTAGTTGGATAATATTTTTCGGATTGAAATATTGTATTTACTTTTATACTAGCTTCAAGCGTTGGCCGTTGAAATATTATGTCAGCAAAGTATACAGTTGCTCCTGAAAATTCGTCGACAAAGTCGGCATATATTGTTGATAAATATTCACCAAATTCACGAAAAATTTCAAGTACAGATGCCTCAGAAACAATGCCAATACGATTTATTTTTTGTCCATTAGTTATTGTAATATTAATTGTACATGGTTCACAATCAAAATTTTCCTCTTTTGGCCGAATTTCCAGACACAACTTATCATTTACAATATCATCTATTGTCAATTTATAGCTGCAAAAAAAAATTTATTAATTTTATTTAGTGCTTTATTACTTTATAAATATGTATATTTGTTTCGGATATTACCATGAATTAATTGCTGGAGCAGTAGAAATCACATTTTCCAATTGTTTATTGCCATCAACAGCAATCCAATTAGATGATACTTGAATTATTTTATGACTATTATTATTGCTGGGTTTTTCCGGAAAAATTGATGTATCCTTGAATATCGGTTCCATTGTAAGTATAATAAGCAAAATTCTTTGTGTGAAAAATGCAGTGTGCAATGTGTACATAAAAAAAATCCTAAGTACAACAATGTTGATAACGGAATTAAACAGGCACCTACTTTAGCGGCTTGGAGTTTAAAAAGTTTCTACATTCTTGGAGCCGTCACTCCTGGCGCCATTGGCTGGACTTACACATGGTGCGTTATTTTAACGCTGCGTTAAGATTTAACACACTGGCTGATTAGTTGGATAGATGACTGCTAAAAATTATTCCATTGAAATGTAGCGCCACTCGTGCGTTAGCGAAATATATCGGAAAAACATGACTGTGTCTATTCGGACCCCCACGCCGTGTATGCCGTGTACTTGAATAAATAAATCGTAGTTCATCGTTCTTCCATTAAGGCATTAAAAGAGGAAATATTGAGTCACCTTGTTGTTTATTACTTCATAGGGATTGACAATTGAATGAACAATGAATGAATATGCCGAATTTTCAGACAAGAAAAATAATAAAATTGAAAAAGCCCGCCAAAAGTTGGATTCCACCTATAGAACAGCTCATCGACGCCATCTTTGTGTAAAATCGATATTAGTTTGTCTCTCTCTGTCTCGTACAAACGCACGACGGCAAATCCATAGCAGATAAATGAAAATATCCGTGAAATTTAATGGTTTTGGAGGATTAATGTTGATAGAAAGATCTAAATCAATTATTCCACGGCACATGATTTGAGTTGGACGCCCTTTACATGTTGAAATTTAATGGTTTTGGAGGATTAATGTTGATAGAAAGATCTAAATCAATTATTCCACGGCACATGATTTGAGTTGGACGCCCTTTACATGTGAGGAAATCAGATTACAATGGTAAGATTCGAAAGCGTGTTTTGAGGTTATAGTTTTTATTCGGTAACATTTTATTTTAACTGTAGCAAGTGAGAAAACGTTAACTGAAAAGAATTGTTTTGATTATTAAGGTCATGATTCGAAGGATCCCGGACTCATCGAATACAAGATATCACAACAGAGCTAGCAGCACCAAAAGCAACAACAGCAGCAGCAGGAGCAGTACCCACCGGGAGTTGCAGATTCATCGTTGGTGAGTGAGATATATATTTATTGTTGAGCATTTTTTTTATTACTAGACCGATACGGCATGACACTATCAAGTCCTGGAGTCCCTATTTGGGGGATTCAACGATTGAAAATATGCAAAGTCGTACACAGTGAGGGATAAATTCGGCGCTCTGTTCACATCAGTGTTGATGTTACGTGCTAACGCTAGTTAAAGCTATCTTAAAGTTTAAAAAATTCGATATTTATGTAGTTAACATTGTCTTTGATAGCATTCCGGTGTAGGAAGAGTATAGTACATCACGTAATACTTTAGACTCAGAGTATACAAAAAAAATTTAGGGTTGAATGTTAACATTGTCTTTGATAGCATTCCGGTGTAGGAAGAGTATAGTACATCACGTAATACTTTAGACTCAGAGTATACAAAAAAAATTTAGGGTTGAAAAACAGTGATAAAGCGTTTTGAGACTGTTTTTGTAGGAAGAGTATAGTACATCACGTAATACTTTAGACTCAGAGTATACAAAAAAAATTTAGGGTTGAAAAACAGTGATAAAGCGTTTTGAGACTGTTTTTCACGAAGCAAAGCAGTTCTCCATCCGGTGGAACACCCCAGGAGTACGAGAAATAATTTAAATCAGTATAAAAATTTTTCTGCCCTCGTATACCACAATCCATGGTGTGTAGATGAATCCCATAGTAATTTTCAGATGTTTAGTCTACAAATTTATAAGCAATTCCACACCGGCGAAAGACCCGTAGAAAACCGGAAATTAATTAAAATCATTAAAAAAATTTGTGCCATGTTATTTGACGTTCTACAGCGTGTAGACAGGTCCTCCATCCACGCCGGGTAGGATGACCCTAAAAAATCGAAAATCTATTAACATCAATATGAAAAATATTTGCCACCGGATTAGCGTGTAGACAGGTCCTCCATCCACGCCGGGTAGGATGACCCTAAAAAATCGAAAATCTATTAACATCAATATGAAAAATATTTGCCACCGGATTCGTGTTTCTACAGTGTGTAGAAACGCCCTCCAATCGTTTTTAGGTATTTATTCACATAATTAATAAATAAT